>PVJO010006831.1:0-86088 GCA_004026905.1 Hystrix cristata
ACCTCTAGTTGTAGTTTTCTGAGGAATCTCCACACTGATTTCCACAGTGGTTGGACCAGTCTGCATTCCCACCAACAGTGGAGGAGGGTTCCTTTTTCCCCCGCAGCCCCGCCAGCACTTGTTATTGGTTGATTTCTTGATAATAGCTATTCTTTCTGGAGTGAGATGGTATCTTAGTGTTGTTTTGATCTGCATCTCTTGAATGACCAATAAATCTCCTAGAGAATAAAATAGGAAGAACTCTCGAAGATATAGGGGTTGGAAAAAAATTTATGAATAGAACTCAGGCTGCACGGGAAACAATTCAAAGAATTGATGCTTGGGACCACATCCTATTAAGAGGCTTTTGCACGGCAAAAGAAATTACTAATAGCGTAGGGCGAAAAATCACAAACTGGGAGAAAATTTTTGCCAGCTGTCCCTCAGACAAAGGTCTAACATCCAGAATATATAAAGAACTCAAAAAGATCAACCCCCCCAAATTTAAAGACCCTATCCAAAAATGGGCATCTGAAATGAATAAACATTTCTCAGATGAAGAAATAAAAATGGCAAATAAATATATGAAAAAATGCTTCAAATTTTATATTTTAGGAGTTTTTAATTTTATGCCTTAAGATTTCCAAAACATGGTATTAATCTTATTTGCTAAAATGATCATAATTTGTGCTATTCTTGAATAATTTTATAGTCTTAGCCCCTTGGATGTAAGAGCAAGTTTTTGAGCTTTAATCTAAATACTTTTTAAAAATAACGATTTTCTTAGCCTTTTAGGATTTCAGAAAGGAACTTTCATCAGCAAAAGCCCTGAAACAATGTTTTTTCAAAATCTTCAGGAAGTTGGCTTGCAAAGGGATTTACCAATTAAAGAAAATTAAAGCATGAAATACGGAACTGAGAATTACCTGTGATTGGAAAATCACTTAAATTAATTGCCTATAAAAGTTTCTTCTGCTTTTTCTCTTCCTTTTTTTCTCCTCTCTCCCTCCCTCCCTTTTTTCCTTCCTTCTTTTCTTCCTTCCTTTCTCCTTCCTTCCTCTTTCCTTCTCTCTTCCTTCCTTCTTTCCTCTTTCCTTCCTTCCTCTTGTTCTTCCTGCCTCTCCTTTCTTTCCTTTCTTCATTTTCAACCTGGTACATGGTGAGAAAAAATTTTGAGTTGCTGAGAGTAGACATTTTTCTTATGTGTTATTTAGTTATTTAAAAAGCTTCTCATCTTCTACCTAAAGTCATCTTGTTCTGTTAAATATCAGTCATTTAAAAAAAAATTCAATATCTGAGGACACTAGAAAAAAAAAAGTAATGAAGACCTTTATTTTGTGTAGGCTAAGTTGTAGAAATTTAAGAAAATGCTACATGATCCGGTTGTGCAATAATGAAGTCCAGAATATTCTACTATTCATATCCCAAGCATGTAGTCCTGGGATGTTCAGGAAATGTGTGGGTATTGGGCCAAACTCCTTGTAAAACATTTGTCATCCAGTTCTTTCTTGTCATCAAGTGGAATAGAAGCAGTAGCCCGATCAAGACCTGGGGAAGGGCCAATTTGATAAGTGGGAAGGTCACTTGAGATCACGGCCTTCCTTAATAATTTCTGCAAAAAGAGGATACTGTTCTTTGGCATTTCCTTAGCCAAATTTTGCAGCTTTGTTCATAACCTAAAACCACAGGCCTACAATCAACTCTCAGTTTTTTTCTGCACAATAATTCTCTTTTCCCTGCTAAGTCATTATCATAATTAAATGTCCTCCTAGAAAGAATCTGATAAGTGATTTTACACTAATAAGAATGACTGATAAAAGCCAAATATGTTCTTACTTACAAAGGCTATTACACTTTAGAGACAGTTTTGTTTAAAGGAATAAATATTTAATGGTAGAATTTTGTGAGGGTAGAAAGGGCAATGATCATTTTTTCAGATGATTAGAAAATGCTTAGAGTTTTTTAAAAAGTAGATTGGATATAATGAGAAATTTATGAAAAATTACTTTAAGTTGATTTATATCTAGCTAAAAGATACAATGAGAAGAACTGGTAGAAATATTCTTTGTTGAATAGCAAAAGGAAGTCTTCTGAGGGATAATTTTCAAAAATATGTACATGGCCTCTGAATGAAGCAAAATAGTGTATTGAGAGGTATTAAATAAGAATCAAATGTGCAAATTTATAAAATGTAGATTTATACAAGAAGACTACTTTTGTTTTTAAAAAAGTCAATTCTTAATAAATTAATTTTGATGTCCTAAGCTAATTGCCCAATAGAATATTTTGAGGTATAAGACTTGAAAGTTTCTGAATTTTACCTGAAAGAATGAGACCAGCTAAAAATATTCTTAAGAAAAGTGTAAAAAAGAAGAGTTTGTCTTAAATGTTTAACTGCTATGGTTAGAATGTTGCAGTAGTGGAAGAATAAACCAACAGGATAATAGACCATAAGCCACCCTAGAGGAGATAAAACAGAGTGGACTGCGTAGATCACCCTGGTGAGTATTCATACTTCACACACAGCAATCACAAGGAACTCATTTTTGAAGATTTCCTATAATACAGCAACTCATTCAAAATTATTCTAGGTGCCTTTCTGTTTATCAACTAGCAGAAACTCTCAGTGCCCACCCCAGTCCCTGGTTCTTCACTATCGTGCTAAGCACCTCCCTTCCCAGCCCCTCTCCGGGGAGGTGCTGTGTGAGAGAGAGCTCCATCTCCCTTACCTCTGGCAGACAGCTTTGAGGAACCAGCTGGATGCTGACTTCTAGAGCTCCTGCTGGCCGAAGCAGCTGCAGTTACGCATAGCAGGAAAGGGGTGATAATACACTCTCTAGTGGTTGTTTTCTGTTTTCTCTTTCAGTTCCCTATTTTCTGAGATTACCTCTTTACTCAACTGCTTCTACCTTCTTTTTTATTGGTGACGGCTTCTTGGGGAGTGCAAACTAACCCATGAGCCAAAGTTACAGTTGCTGAGTGCAGGGCCAGGGCTGTCCAGGTGAGAGGCATCACTGGCTAGGATGTGCAATGCTGAACTACTGTCCCCAAGACCACATTGTGCTGCATGTCCCTTTTTGGGACTGTAATGTTCTACAGTTAATGTTATTCTTGCTTAAGTGTTAGAATGCAGATATTAAATGTTCCACACAAAATGATGCTTTGCTAGCATTCACAGCAGACTACAGTATTTTCAAATTCCCATAATTCAAATTTATAAATAAAAATACATCTTCAGCTGGGGGTTTAGCTCAGAGGTTAAAGTGCTTGCCTTGCAAGCACAAGGACCCGAGTTCGATCCCCAGCACCAAAAAAGAAAAAAAAAAAAGAATACATCTTCAATCTATGTAATTAAAGTAAAATTATATATTAGTAAAAGAAAGAGGTATACAGTAAGTGGTGCTAAGCCAGTTAATTAGTTAACTATTTAGAGCAAAAATCAAGTGTCCTCTAACTTCGTATTCAAAAAGGAAAATAAATATCAAATTGATCAATGGATTAAACGGAAATAAAAGATACTCTAAAACAACTACAAAATTTTGTCAAATATTTATTTTATTTTGGGTAGGAAATTACTTTCTAAGCATAAATGCAATGAAATTACAAAACATTACATATTAAAATAAAAATGCCAGTGTCCTAATTAATAGAAATAAAACTAAGAGATTATAGAGTGGAGAAATGTCTTAAAAAGATTCAACAAAAGAGCATAAAAACAATTTTAACATTATGGGCTTTGGAGATACAAACATATAAACTGATATAAGACATGACTATACTTTCTAGCTGTGTGACCTTAAGGAAATTAATAATCTGTGCCAAGTCTTTATTCTTTATCTGCTAAATCTCTAAGTAATGATGTCTACTCATAAAGTTGTTTGGAATATTACATGAGATTTTCTAGGTACAACATTGTGCAGAATGCTTGAAATATGGCAAGAATTAAATGTCTAATTTAAAATACTGTTTTTTCAAAATTGATTTATGACTTAAAAATACTGAGTGCTTGTAACATTACTTTTTAAAGTTTATCATTTTATAGAAAAAAATAATAAATAAGATAAGAACAATTCACAAAAGAGAAACTTCGAACAATTAAGTGCCAGGCATTTATTCTAAGCACCTTACATGCAATTACAATTTTAAACCTTTCAGGAGCCTAAGTGTTATTATTATTTTCATTTTATAGGATGAGAAAACTGAGACAAAAAGATGAAGGAATTTGTCAATAATCACACAGCTGTCAGTATAATGTTTATTTCTCAAGGAGTTTCAATGATCATAAAAAATAGTTTGAAAATTTCCTTTGTATACTATGAAGTTCACCCACTTTTATGATTACTTTAACAATAGTAATAAGTATTAAAATGCACTTTGATGCAAATTAATTACTTCCTTTTATGCTTACTATACTTGGAAATAGTGTAAAAACTAAACTTGGTTGAGTGAATTGAGCCATTCTATTTTGTCTAATTTCTCCTGATACTCAATAAATTTAAAACATTTAGTACTTATGGAGAAGAGACCTGGGGACAGGAGTGGGAGAAAAACTTTCAAGAGTTTGAAAAAAATCTTTCCAATAATGGTCTAAAATATCAAAATTATTTATGATCAAAGAAGTAAAACGGCATTAAATAAACAAGCTTTAGGAATCAGGACTACGAGTTTATTTCATAAATTACAGTCAACTTTGAATTTGTTTATACGAAAGGGAAAAACCTTTTGGAAGTTCAGTCCTACTATTTAGATCAAGAGAACATTCAATTTACCCCACTCATAATTTTCCTGATTAAGAATATACACACAAAATAAAAACAAACAAAAAGCCCCTGAAAAACAAAAAAAAAATCCAGCTTGCGCATACTGTAATGGGCCATTCTTTTCTTCCACAGAGGAAAATATTTTCTCAACTGAATTGTATTTAAGAATATTAAGTATGCTAGAATCATTTGCTTTTCATAGCTTCCCTTTGTTAGTACATGAGTTTCCTCCTGACAAACTAGTTGTATTCAGTGACACTGATAAAAAAAAAGGGAAAACTTTATACACTCTTTGTCTTATTCCCTTATTATAGAGTTAATTAATTATTTTTATTTAATTCTGTTCATAGTTCAGGTTTCACAATGGTAAAATAAGCCAAAAATAAGCAAACCAAATAGTAGGCAAAAATAAAATAATGAAGTAGTAAACTGGTAAGATTGTAAAGACATGGGGTATTATTAAAGAAAATTAACCTATTCGTATAAAAATAGATTAATATATGGGGAGCCACTTCATGGTTTAGGCTTGGAGAAAGTGAGAGGCACCCAGCACCACTGTCTGTAGTCTGCAGAAATACCTACCATTTTTCTGCCAGCCAAGGCAGCCAGGCTGAGTCCCCATGGCAGATGTTAAAGAACGAATCATATCAATCTAACCTTGTTGCAATGGTAGCCTTCAAAGGCAAAGAACAGAAAAGCTCAGAGACTAAATTAAAATAATCGAAACTCATGGTTTGTTGAATCAGTGTAAAACAGAGAAGCAAGAGAAAGAGATGTGGTAGGTCAGCACACTCAAGAGAGTAGGTAGACTGTCAGGAGGGCTATACTCACACTGTGTTTCTATTTCATATACTTCTCTCCACATTTCAGTTCTTTCCATTGTCTGTGTGACTAAAAGGACAACAGAGTTGAGGGTGAACAGGCACTCAACAGATGGAAAGTTTCTGAAGTCAATAAGTGCTTCTGCTGTAGAAGAGATGCAGGCCGGGTGGACCTGGCCTCCCCTGGAGCTTTCTCATTAGCTTACTGAGCAGCTGTGGAACCCACTTGCATGATTTAGGCAGGGTGCATTTGGCCCAGAACAGATGTCCCCCATGGGCAGAGGTAGTTTAAAACTCGTATGAATCTTCAGTTTTTCATGGTCATTATACTTTATATCTTTGAAATTTCATTAACATTTAATAGATCACGACCTTTGGGTGCCTTTTGGTCTTCCATCTTCACCTGTGTTTAAAACACTGATGATCTTTATACTTACTACTATGTCTGACATATCTCACAGGTCACTAACTTACTGTTTATCCTTAACACCTGTGAGTTTCTCTTGTGCCTCACAAGCCGACTTTGTTCTTATTATTTATGTTTAATGTTTCTCATGCATTTCTTCAATTCTATTTGCTTTTATTGTTTTCTGTAGATGAATTAAATCTTGTCAAATAACACAACAAACACACCTTACAAAGAGGAGAATGTGAACAAAGAATGAGAGGGCTCAGGAGACATGTGGGGCGGCCTTCTGCATGTTTGTGGAGATGAGTTCCCCAGGGGGGCTCGGCTCTGCTGGAGTACTCACCTCTCCTCACTCTGGGTCCTGCCTACATTCCCCTGGACTCTGGTGCCTGGGGTGGTCTCTACTGGTTGTCACGGATGTTGTAGACAGGCAGTGAAGAAGACTCATCACATGCCTGTATGTTTTGAAAGCATTCCTTTCTTTCAGTGTTTATTTTTTTATTAGTAAATGTTTGTCTTACATAATGCTGACATTCCTCGAGTGGAATAACACATCTCAATTCTTTTTTCACCTCTTTCTCCTTCCTTCCCTCTTCCCTCATCTTTTGGTCCCCTTCCCGTTTGAAAAAGTTCTATCACTCTATTTCCTATTATCTGTCTTTTATTTTGCTCGTTACTTATATTTCTGGTTTCTCATATAAGAGAAATCATGCGATGCTTAAACTTGTGTGTCTAATTTACTTTAGTCAAAGGCGTATCCACTGTAGTCTAAGGTGCATCTGTTTTCCTACGAATAACCCAAGTTTATCCTTCTTTATGGCAGAGTAGTACTCCCATGTGTATAAATACCACAGTTTAAAAAAAATCTGTACATTTGCTGATGGACACATAGGCTGTTTCTGACATTTAGCGATTATGAGTTGTGCTATTATAAATATATGTCACTGTAAAATAATGTCTTTGACCCTTTCAGGAAGATACCTAGAAAGGAAATAGCTGGATTCAGTGCAATTTCTAGTTTAGTTTTCTGAGGAATCTCCACACTGATTTCCACCGTGGTTGTACTAGTTTACATTCCCACCAACAGTATAGAAGTATTCCTTTTTCTATGCACCTTCACCAGCATTTGTTATTGTATTTTTTTTTTTTGATGATAGCCATTTTTTCCCAAGTAAGATGTTATCTCAAGTATTGTTTTAATTTGCATTTCTCAAATGGCCAGTGATGTTGAACGTGTTTTATTTATAAATTTTATTATGAGTTTATTCTTCTACTATTACATTTTCCCTAGAAATGATAAATTATATACTTAAGGTTGAGAAGGCTAAATTAGAAAAACACACCAAAAATCAGAGACTCAGAAGATTGAAGAAAGGGGAATTCACAGACTTCTTTATGCAGATGAGTCTTACATTATTCAAGGTAGAATTGAGTCTTGCATGCAGAATTTGATTGTGGGTAATGTAAAACCAGATTCATCACATAGTCTGCTCTATAATTCCTACTACAACTAATTCATGTTTCCTGTTCAAATTGTACATTTGAGTCTGACTGTTCAGTGCTGTAAATTCTAGCTGAACTTTACTCATCTGAGTTCTAAAACAAGGGAGAAAAATCCCCACTATCACCAGTTACATAAGTATAAGACTTTCTTCTTTGTTTTTCATCTTGGATCATGGAAATTACCAAAGTTTCACTGCTGTGTCTCGGGATTCTGATCTGAGGGTGGAAGTAGTACTAACCCAAAATTTGGCAATTTCTGTTTTCCCAGGCAGTTGCTCTGTGGTATGTCTCCCACACTAAGATAAATAAACTTTAAAAAGAAATATTTAGCAATTTGAAGTTCTTTAGCCAGGTAATTTAATCATCATCTGGGGACTGTTATTAAGGCCAAAGCTGAAGATGTCCAAGAGCAGAGGGGGCCAAACACCTCCGTGGAAAGAGGTGCCAGTTTCATCCCAGGAAATATGAGCAGTGCCGAACTGCCCTGCCCAGAGATCTCCCATACCACAGTAATTCTCAACGCTGGTTTTAATTGACATGTTTTTATTTTTAATGAAAACCAGTTTACCACGTTTTAAATGGATTTTCTATTCAAAGATTATGAGAAAAATATTCAAAATGAGTTTTACAAATTAAGAATTATATTTCACAATGATTTGACACATTGGTTGTATAAAACTATACAAAATGGCACTAAGTTGATTGTAATGTGTCCTTGTGACAAAATATTTTGTTATCTGTAGATTGAATAGCACTTTTCCATTCTTACAAAGAAACTGAGTGTGTTTCTGGAGTGAGGAACTACAAAAGGATAGAGATTTCAACACAGAGAACAAGTATATACACTATATTATGCACAACTGAAACTCAGAGAAGTCAAATAGGTTTTATTTATATATCCTGTTTAAAGCTTAGCAAAGTGTCTCATACACAGTGCTGCTGAGCATTTGTTGAATAAATAAGTGTAACATTTTACCTTATTCTTGAATCCAGATTTTTACAAAGGATCTTGGGGAAAACAGGAGGTTCTATTTATCTCTGCAGTCCCATAAAAAGAAAAAAAAAACAAAAACAAAAACTGATTACAGTCTCCCAGAATTACCGTTCCAAGAGCAGTAAGGGTGGGAAGAGGATTATCTGTAATTATAAATAGAATTACTGGAATCTCCCCGAAACTAAAACAAGCAATCCCCTGTATTGTAAAAGGAGAAAAATACTCATTGTTATGCTCAAATATTCTGTTCTGTCCCCAGTCCTCTCCCTACTGACTCTTGTCTTCACTCCCACGCTCTTCCTTTTCCCTGACACTTCTCTCTTTTTGTGGTGTTATTTCTTTCAAATAAAGAATAGATTAGAAAAGAATTCGTGTACAAAAGATTGGCCCACAGAGATGAATGTAGGTACAGAAGATTCATGGAGAAGATGGAAAGGAAACTATACCTTAAAGGGAAACACAGATCCAGAGAGGTGAAGACCAAAAAGCACTGCAGATCAAAGGTAAACATCAGCCCAGCAGAAGAGTGAAAACCCACATTTTAGGTTGGTTTGTGATTGCGCCTCCTACTGAACATGGATGAATATGTAAAGTGAAGCTATACTGTGGACAGGCTTTCAAATTTCAAAGTACATGGATTATTTGATCCCAAACAAGAAGAATTTACATTACCATATCAACAAGCTGAAAACAGCAGCAAGTATATGATCATGTCTTTAGATGGAATAAGGCATTTGACAAAATTCAACATCTGTCATGAAAGAGTCCTTAGTAAATTAGGAACAGAAGGGAATTTCCTCAGCCTGACACAGGGAATGTAGAAAAAGCTTATAGCCAGTGACTTAACTGATGGTGAAAGACCAAATTCTTTCATCCTGAAGTTGAAGACTATGTCTACTCTCCTTATTCTTATACAGCATTGTCCTGGAGGTTGTGGCCACAGATACCATGATGGTATACAGAGAAAATGAAAAAAAAAAATTACAAAATAGCTACTAAACCTGGTAAGTGAATTTGGAAGTGTCACAAAATGAAAAGTCAACACACAAAGCTCATATTTTCTAGAGTGACAATGAAAAATTAAAAATTGAAATTGATAAAACAGTACCCTTAAAATAGTATTATTATATAAAATACTCAGATAATTGTAATGAAACATGTATGGAATCCATATGTTTAAATAATTAGTAAGAGAGAAACAAATAAATGGAAAGATCTATTGTGTTCCATGAACCAGACTAATTGCTATCCGGATGTTAATTCTCCTCCCATTAATCTATATATTTAATACTATCTCACAAACATAGCAGTCTTTTAAAATAGGAACCATAAAATATCTTTTAAAATGCACACAGAAAAAGAAAGCAGTTTAAATGGCCAGAAAAGTTTTGAAAGGTAAAAACAAAGTTGGTTGACTCAGGTTACTTGATTTTGAGAATTACTGTTAAGCTAGAGTAATCAAACCAGAGCAGCCCTTGTGAAAGGACAGATAGCTAGATCAGTGAAGTTGATAGACTCTAGAAATGAAGACTTGTATGTGTGGTCAGTTAATTTGTGACCAAGGTGCCAAAGTTAGTTAATAAAGAATAGTGTTCCAGAGAAATGATGTTGGAAAATTAGAAATTAAGAAGAAATGAATCAACACCATATTGAAAAAGCAAAATGGAGCATACATCTAAATATAAGACATTTGTAAAACTTCTGGAAGAAAATGTAGGAAAAAAAAATCTATGACCTTCCTTTAGTCAAAGATTTCTCACATCTGACACCAGAAAGGAGAAAAAAAAAAAAAGGACAAATTAGATTTCCTCAAAATATGGAACCTCTCTAGAAATATATTACTAGGAAAATTGGGAGATAATATTTTCAAAGCACATATCTTACGGAGGACATAAAGTATGTAAAGAGCACTTAGTTTAACTAACAAGAAGGTGAATAACCTAATGTAAAAAACACACCGAAGATTTGAACTGATATTTTTCCAAAGAGAAGATAAGAATGGTGTGTTAGTTTATCTGTTATGACACAGCAATTTAATCATGAAACTTGGTAAATTTTGGCAGAAAATCAGAATACTTACTAACTCCAGAATTGGGAGGTTAGGATATTGAAGCAGCCTCTTTAGGTTTTTCCTGTTTTTAAGAAATTGTATTCAAGATAATGACCAGGAGGGCTGCGATCTTCTGAAGTGTTTCAGGATCTGTTTGAAACCTGCTTACTCGCATAGCTGGCACATTAGTGCTGACTAATTCCAGGAGGCCTGGGTTCTCATACTGTGCATTTGTCTATTTTTCTTTTTATGTCCTTATAACATGACAGCTGCGTTCCTTCAAAGTGGGTAATCCAAGAGAGATTAAGGAGGAAGCAGCCATGATTTAGCCAAAGAAGTCTCATGTCATCATTTCTGTGATATCCGGTTAGTTATACAGTTTATTAAATTCAAGAGAGAACCTCATGGAGTATGAATACCAATATCTAGGCCTTGTTTGGGCCTTATCTTGGAGGCTGGTCATTGCTGGTAGCAGAAAAGCTCATGGAAAGATGCTCAGCATTGTTGTCATTGAGAAAGTGCAAATTAAAACCAGAAAGAGAAAGCAGTACATACCTACTAGGATGGCTCTTAGAAACCTGACACCATAAAGCCCTGGCAAGGATGCCAAGCAACAGGGACATTCGTGCACTGCAGCTGAGAAGGTAAAGTGGCACAGCAGCTTTGTAGAAACAGTTTCGTTGTTTCTGATAGGTTAACCATATACTTGCCCTTTGACCTAATAATCCTATTCCTTAAACAAGAGACATTAAAACTCATGTCTGTACAAAGACCTGCACAAGAAAGTTTGTAGCAGCTTTACTTACAACCACCAAAAAACTGGAAATATTCCAAATGCTTATCAGCCAGCAAAGAGATAATCAAATGCAATATATTCATAAAGCAGAATTTTATAACTCGGCAATGAAAAGGTAATACTAGGGCTGGGGATTTAGCTCAGTGGTTAGAGTGCTTGCCTGGCAAGCACAAGGCACTGAGTTTGAGCCCCAGGCCCACCAAAAAGGTAATACTTACACATACAAGCATGATTGAATCTCAAAAACATTATGCTAAGTGAAAGAAGACAAACACAAAAGGCTATATTGACTGTAATTCCATATTTATTACATTCTGTAAAGGTGACACTATAGGGACAGAAATCAGATCAATATTGCTGGGGGCTGAAAACAGACAAAATTGACTACAAAGAGACATCAGAAACTTTTGATATTGATGGAAATATTCTGTGTCTTCATCATGGTAATGGTTTTATGCCTGGATGCAAGCATTTGTCAAGATCTATTGACTTTTACCTTCCTAACAGTAACTTTTCCTATAAAGTAAATTATAATAAACCTGACAAAAAGCAATTGTAACTTAACTGTTATGCTAGCTTCCACATTTTAGTGTTGCTATGAACAGATTAGGTATAAACATCAGGTGTGCTGAGATTATTCTAAGGGAAATTACAGTAAGAAAGCTGGTCATGGTAAGAAAATTCATGGAAGAGAAGGTGTATTAGATCCTCCAGAAAAAGAGAATCAATAGGATGCGTACGTAGAGTGAGAGATATTTTAAGGAATTGGCTCGTGTGATGGTGGAGACTTGGCAACACCAAAATCTGATGGGGAAGGCTGGCAGGCTCCAGGAGACTCAGGGAAGAGTTGCAGTTCAGGTCCAAAGGTAGTCTGCAGAACCACATGGGCAGGTGTTGCAGGAGGCTGTGGGTGGCCTGTTGGTTGGGAGACATCAGCCTTTGGCTCTGTCAGGCCTTTAACTCCCTAGATGAGGATGAGGCCCTATTACATTATGGAGGGCAATCTGCTTCACTCAGACGCCCCAGGTTCCACTGCTGATCTCGTCCAAAATACCTTCACAGAAATATCCACAGTAATATCTGATGAAATATCTGGGTGTGGCGGCCCACACAAGTTGATATATAAAACTAATCACCACCGAAGGCGCTCCTCTGGCCAACTCTGTCATGACTGATATATCTCATACAGTGTGTGTGTGTGTGTGTGAAAGCTGGTAAGATAAGTGATGGATATTTTTCCTGTAGCATTTTTCTCCATTTGACTTTTCCGTGTTGAACCACCTACACCAAGCGTGAAAATTCACTGACGCCTTCACTTGCCACCATTTTTAAGACCTCATTTATTTTCTCCCCAGTCTTTTGGAAGTATGTGGGCTTCTTTGTTTTCAGGTGATTGCTGAGTAATTAGACCATTATCTCTCCTTTACCAGAATAGAGAGATAAGCTGTATGCTTATTCTTATTAAATGACTAAGGCAGTAGGAAGAAATTTAAATTGTATATTTATCTCTTATTAATGGAGGAAAAGGAAAAGATGGCATATATAGTTGCCATTCTACTCATCTAATTTTATTCAGAGCTTTACATAATTTTCTTCCTCAATAGAGTTCATGTCAGCAGAGGACAAAGGACAAGACAATGGAGACTTTGAGCTTAGTCACTGGTATTTTCAGTTTATTCCAGGACAAATGGATTGCATGATGGTCATTTTAAATTTTGAAAATATTTTAAATTTATGTTTTATAAAAAAGTGCTTAGTCTAACAAAAGGATCCAAAAAATTAACAATTGAGAAACAGCCTATATTTGAAGAATAAATCTGTAGATTAAATTAAAGAAATTTATACAATGTAATCTCATTAAATTGAAGTACACCAAAATATAAACTTACATGGATTTTAGAAAATAATGGTTTTATTGAAAAAAACTCTAAGTAAATGATTTTTGCTCCTTTGAAGTTCTTTGGCTAGGGAATAGGGGATTATAAATTATATCAAAATGATTTCTGAAAAAAGTCTGATATTATTGTTTTGCTATTTGAAAGGAAATAAAATGGTAATTTTTCATTCTGTTTCAAATGCTGCTTTAACCTGTAGAGTAAGAATAGAAAGGTAATTATAATTATAAAAAAATAACAAAACAAGTACTAGCCATTTGTCCCCTTTAGTTTTCCTGGGAGGAAGTAGGATCCAGGCCATAGCCTTATGTATTATTTATGCTCAGCTATAACAAAGATTTTTTTTCAGGTTTAAATCCTAATTGTAGGGGATACATTTCAAAGATTCTATTGTTTTCCTCTAAAACCCAACTGGGCTGAAAGTTGGAGGGAGTATCCCTTACTCCGTCCCAAAGTGAAGTAGAGTGGAGACTTGCAGCAGGGATCTTTCAAAAAACAGTTGTTAGTTATCTTTATTTTCCTCCTCTCTCTTCTCTTTATATACTTTATAGGCCAAAGGACACAAAGTTCCAGAACAGTTTCTCAATATTATTTCTTATGAAAATCTGAAAATGTTGAATGGAGGTCTGATGCTGTGTTTGGCATCTTCATTACTTTTATACTATATACTATATAGTATTACTGTATACTGTACGGATAGATACATACCCTTTCTTACATCTTGTGTCATCATTTGTCTGCCTGATTATTAATTCTTTTAGAGGCTCAAAGTAAAATTTTCTACCTTACTACGTTTTTAATGGCTCACCATTAATATTAACCCATTAAAAATATGTAAGAAATCATATTTTCTTGGAAAAGACATTTGTGAGAAATTGTAGACAAAATACTTGCACTCTGGTAACTAATATTCTAAATAGTGCCAAAAAATTAACAAACGAACAATGTATTATTGACATAGTCAAATGAGAGAGAAATTTTAAATTGCCCCTTGTAGTAATTTATTATTCCTGGTAAAATACAAACTCTTTACAAGATACAGAAAGCAAAGGCATTTCTTTCTTAGTCATCTATGGCCTGTTAATTGCCTTAGAGTGGTTCTTCTTGTCTTCCAGTCTTTTCTCAGTAGTATTGTTGGAGGTGAGGCTCTGGGGCTCCCTTTGCTGCCGCCTCTTGCTAGTCGGCCAGCCTAGATTGCTGTCCACATTGAGACCCAGTCACTCTCTGTAGCTAAATATTAGACACTTGTAAGAGAAGATGGAATCTTTTGCTACAACAATTTATATCCTAAATTATGCTCTGGCCTATTTGCCTTTAGTATATTAGTAGAAAAATGGGATATATAAAAAATCGTGGCTCACAAAAGCCTAACATAGTAGGAGCCTAGATGAGTATCTTTAAGATGGAGTTTCATGGAAAATTAAGTTGGACAATTTATACTTTCTAAATTTATACTTTTCATCTGTCAAAGTCTCCTTTCTTCTCTCTTCTCCCCACATACTGCATTGACAGTTGATCTTCCAGCTTCTGTCCTAGTTTCATTTTTTCAGTGATAGGAAACACTATTTATTTTCCTGACCATTCACTTAATCTTTGGGTGTGACTGACTCTTACACATACTTATTTCTTTTTCCTTTTGTTATGCGTTGGTACTCGGAGAGCCTTTTCTCTTTTCCAAGGCCACATTAAAGCAGAATTACTAACGAAATAAGAGCAAGTTTTAGTGAAATAGTGATAAATTTGAATTCATTGTTAAAGGACGTATTTTTGCCTCAAAATCGGGTAAACTGTGTAATAATGGTCTCCTGATGCCAATCTTCACTCTTTATGGAAGTGGTTTTCAGACCTTGTTGGGCCTTAGAAGCGCTTGAAGAGCTTGTTAAAGTACATTCCTGGGCCTCATTCCCTGAGTTTCTGCTTGAGAAAGTCTGGGCTGGAGACCAAAAATCTGCATTTCTAACAGGTTTGCAGGCGATGCTGATGCTGCTGCCAAAAGCCACCTTTTAAGCACTATGGGCTCATCAATTATACGGTATTTAAAAAGGAAAAATGTAAAAAAATGTTAAAGGTAAATTGAAGTTTTCTAAAGTGGATAACTACTTCTTATGCCTTTAATGATAGAGTGAATTTTATTATCATAACAAAGGAAAAGCAGCACAGAACATGCTAAAGCCCGGTAAGGAGAAAGTTTTCCTTTCAACAGCATAGTCTGAATTTTCAGATTTAAAACATTTTTTAAAAATTTATTTATTTAGGTAGTAGGGTTTATACCCAGGGCCTTTCCACAAAGCTGTATCTCCAGAGCTTTTTATTTTTTGAGACAGGGTCTTTCTAAGTTATTAAGATATCCAGTCTGGGCTCAAACTTGTGATCCTCCTGCCTCAGCCTCCCAGAGTGCTGGGGTTATGGGCCTGCAGCACCACATCAGCTTATGTTTTCAGATCTTTAGGCAACTCACTGGGAGAAGTCACAGCAACACTAGCTCTAACATCAGTTCGAAAGAATGCACCAGCTGAAATCAGTGCTACAGGATTGTTGTGTTGAGACCAAAAGTGCTGTTTATTTATCTCATAGTCCACCCCTGCTTCTAATTATGACCGTAGTGTTGGCGTATAAATAATTAAACTTGAAGATACATTTCTTATCTTTCAACTAGGTTTATTTTAATAATATTTGAAAGCATGATCATCGACGTAGTTTAAAAATTCTCGGCTTTAGTTTTGCCTGACCAAATATTTTGATAAAGTGAGAATTTAGTCTAGAAGTCATGGATTGGCAAGAACAGTGTGGTTTGTGAGACCAGACTGTAAGATTTTTCCAGATCGGATAGGAGCCTGCAGTGCCTGTTGGAGCTGACCTTACAATTCTCTTTGACTAGTTCCTTTATCGCCTTTATCTAGCCAATTCCCAAATTCTCTCAAATCTTCCTTTGGGCAGTAGATCATAGTCTCTCCCTTTCTACTTTGTCCAGACCTTTGCTTATTCACAGGAAGTCTTCCTACTCATCACACTGCCTCTTCTTTGACAGAATTTGAAATGCCCACTTGTTGTGCCTAGATGTGTCCAAACCTTCTCAACATGAACATTTCTCTCTATGGGCTGCCATTTTCTCTTCTACATTGTAAATATGCAGTTCTTTCCCATTCAAAAACAATTTAACAAATGTCCTCTCGTTGAATAATGAGGTTGGTACCAGTGTTTTTGTACTCGGTACCATATCCTACTCCTTCTTTTCTCAATGAAAATGAAGTATGATTGTGGCATGGTCACAGATAGGATGCTGTTCACTTATTGAAACAGTTGTAAATCTCGCACATGGAAAATATTCAATGTACTTTGAAGAAAAAATGTGTTTCACTTGTTAAAACCCCATAATCTTCAGGAAGAACAGAAAACACCTATTATTCACAGTATATTTCTTCATTTGTTATAAACAGGTGTGTGTATGTGTGTGTGCGCGCGTGTGTGTGTGTTTTCTTGAAAATGTATGGCAGTGGTCAACTGGATGATTGAAACGGAGGAGTTATTAATTTATTTAATTTTAATGTGTAGGTATTTCGAAGTTTTACAATAAACATACAACATATGAATGATACCTATAAAGTGCATAGAAAAATTAAAAAAAAATGCTTGCATACAAAAGTCATTGCCACCAAGAAGTTGGATTTTTAATTTTTTCTGCTTTTGTAAATGTTACTTTCATTTTTCATACTAGTATCACAGGATTTAAATATAGTACTAGAAGGAATTTAATATGTTAAATATTAAATAGTATTAAATAGTATGTACATCTAGGATTAGAGAGAATAAAAATTAATTGAAAAAATTATGGTTTATGTAAGTATATGCCAACAAGTTTAATTCTAATAACGTCACTTGTCTGTACAAAAAATTCACAGTTCGCACCTTCCTAGCAACCAAATGCTGACTTCTTGGCCTGGAAATCAAGCTTTTCATAATCTTGGACCTGTAGGTTACTGCCTTTCACTATTCCATGCTTTTTGTTTGTTTGTTGTTTGAGAGAAAGTCTGGCTATATAGTTCAGGCTGGCCTTGAATTCACTATCTAACCCATGTGGCCTTAAAGTCATGGTGAACATCCTGCCTCTGCCCCTTGAGTGGCGGGGTTACAGGCATGCTCCACCTTGCCTGGCCCATGCTTTATCTCAACCAAATTTCAAGGTTGTTGAATGGAGACCCCATGCTTTCCTTTGGTCATGGTTTACCATTCTCTTGGTCTCCTCTTTCTGCATGTCCACACCTACTTTCCTAAAATGCCTAAGCTCTCTTCACAGACCTCTTATTCTCTTCACACACCCAACTCTGGCATTTGAGTGCACTTAGCATTTCTTTGTCATTTTTAAGGCCATCACTTTTTCCTGTGTAGTATCTGTGCATATGTATCAGCATATGTATCTACTTATTGCATATGTTTTGAGGGGCATAGGGATAAAGATTAACCTCTGATAGTTGAACTAGTTAAGTCTATCCTCATAATGCATACGGTTAGTCACTTACAAAAGGAAAAATGAACCTGGTTATGAATCCAATCTTGGCCACTTACTGACTACATACAGTGTGTAAAATCCATATCTTCCTTATCTTTCCTTATTAGGAAAATTAAGGAAAATGATGTTGGTGTTGCTGAGGCGTCAGTGAAATAATACTTCCTCCATCCCATTGTACCCACAGGTAGCTGCAAGGGAGTATGGGAATTTCAGTCTCAATTTTGTGCTTTGTGGAAACTGAGAAGTTAGATCCTGTTACTAAAGGGAAAAGAGAGGGGTGATACCAAACAACAGTCATAACAAAATGAGGATTTTGAACCTGAAAGACTGAAGTTCAAATGCAACTGGGGTGAGTTCTTAAAAATAAGACCTTTAGAGACCTTCTGATAGCTTCTTTCTAATCTGTCACACATCGCCTTTCTATCTAAAGTTGCCTTATGCCATTTTTTCTTCACACTATTAAAATCTCCTTAAGGACAGGGACTGTGTCTGAGTGTCAGTGTTTTATGTGTCCCCTCACTCTTTTGCTTTAGTCTCTCCTGTAGGTTAAATGAAGGATACACAATACACAAGAATCCAATAAATTTAAGTATGACTCTATAGAATATGCGATTGAAATTTAAGAACAAATTGTATTTGCATCAAGATTTCTACCATATATTTGGTGATAGAAGTTCTGTACAGGTAGAAAAGGCCTGATTTAACATTTTTAGCTATTTTTTCAGTTCTTTGATATTAGATTATTACTTCTATTTCTGCTGTTGCACAGCTGTGGAAAGGGAAAGGGCAGTTAAGATGACTCTGCCTCTTCATCATTAGCCTCAAAATAGTCTAGAAATAGTATTTTTAAAAAATTATGTAATGTCCTCGACTGATGACAGTGAACAGATGGTGACTACATTTTCTCATGTGACAATATGCTGTTGTTTGCTGGCTTTGAGGATCATGTAGCACACAGTAAATAAAGAAGCATCCTGTGTATTCTTAGATCTTTATATTTTATTTTAAAACACAAAACTTCATATTGATTAACAACTAATTTTGAACAGAATGGTGCATTAATTAAATGCCTGTCATAATGGTTATAAGCTCTGTTAGAAAAATAAACATTTCACAACAATCTACAGTGTCAGCTCTTTAATAAATACATAAAACAGAAGTTAGTAGTCAGTCAAGAGTTGTGTGAGCAGGTTCATAGTATATCATGTGAAATTATCATATTCTCAATCTTCTGTATCATTTAAGACAATTTAACTATATGTATAATCCAAAGCCAGAAATAATATGAAATATGTTCAGGAAGAATTTTCTTCTTTCTTAGAGCTATTTCATATTCAAATATGTTAATTTAAAAATACATTCTATATTAATTCTTTTTACAAAGGCAGTACATGTTATGCGAAACCCATTAAGATTATGTTACCAATAATTTAAAAACATCAGTAATTTTGCAGAGGCTTAAAAACCTTAGTAAAGTAGCAGATAGATGTAAAACAATTTTAAATGTTTGTTAAATATACACAAAATGAATTTCTTAATATGTGCAAATTTGTGTTATAATTTAGAATTAAAATAGTATATACTCAATATGTTTAATAAAATCTATGTACCATGTTTTCCATTAAGTAGAAATCTTATCAAAATCACATTTGTCTGCTGGATAGTGTACAGCTGATCAAGTCTTTATATAAATCATGTATTTTCAGTTCCTGGTTTTTATACAGTTGTATTAGACAAGTCTAACTGAAGTTGGTTGGAGAGGCTAGAAACCTGATCCATAAAGTTACAAAGATAAATTTTATGCAGAGAAGTATTTCACGTAGGTTAAGAGTAGTGTTATTACTTTCAGGTATTTCATTAAGAGCTGCCCAGAGAGCTGAACAATTGTTTACATAAAGAAAATAATTTAAATATGCAGTTTTACAAAAGTTATTACATGGGTTTGAAAGGAAATTATCAAAAGAACAGAAGGGATGAGGAAAATAAAAAAAAAAGTAGGAAAATGGAAAGGAAAGTTGTTTTCCACAGGACTTATTTGTTGTATCATATTTTTCTATTGCCATTGAAACAAGAGATAAAAGATGATATAACATCTAATTATGATAGTTTCATGGAACATTTTTCCAGTTAATTTTGTATAAAAGTGAGATGATCATATAAAAGTTTCTTAGGATTCTAAAGAGTAAAAATTTGTTAACAAAAGTTGGAGAAATCCACCCATTCTTGTCAGGTAAGTTAGATTTGCTGAAATCATTATTAATAGCATAAAACATAAACAGGAGTCCTTCTGGGCTTTGAGCTTTTGTAATTTAAATATATGCAAGATCCGAGCTGATAATAGGAAAGTTAGGCTCCATACTGAATTGTTCCAATTTTAGTATGTGTGCTGCCGAAGCGAGCACAGCTCCATACTGAATTGTATGTAATTCAGTTGCACTGAAGATTGGCATCACATATCATAATAAGTGAATTTACAAACATTTGTAAGAAAAAGAATATTGCAATACTCATGAATGTTTAAAGTTGAATTAGTGTAATATCTATTCAAAAATATTTTAAACACTGCACCTAAGATGCCAATATTTCAGGAGACATCACAATTTCAGAGTTGTTAAATTAAAAAATTTATGTCTTAAAATCCATGAGACATATATGGAAACGTATAATTAGTTATATATAATAAATTTGCTAAGGAGGAATTAAAAGAGAAAAGGAAATGATCTGAAAGAAGGCTAATTCTATATTCCTTTGAAATGGTTTGCATTGCATTAAGTGGAGATTTTAAGGTCACTTTAGATAAATACATTCATAAATTAAATATTAAGAGTAAATAAAAGAATATAGTGTACACATAATTGAACACCTAATTAGCTGAAGTTTATTTGCTACTCTTGTGAAAACATATAAATCCTTAAAAATGGAATGAAGCTCAAAGAATTGTAAACATTTAAAATTATTACTTTTTAATGGGTCTGACTTTGTTTAAGAGCATAGATTCAAATAAATATTAAAATCATTAAGTGATATTTAGAAACAAAGAACATACTTATATCATTAAATTCTGTGATTTTTCACAATTAGATTTATTGAGTTTAAAGTTTTAGGGACATCTCCTGGGAAATGCAAGTGTGTGTATGTGTGTGTGTGTTGGGGGGTGGTGAGTGGGGTGGGGTGGGGATAGGAGTCAGGAAAGGAAGGAAAACCCTTTGAGTCTAATCTAGTCTCTCAGGTACGAGGAGGAGTAAAATTCTATGGAGAAAATATTTTCAAAGTCTAACATAAAATATTTCAGTGTCTCATGGATACCTTCTTTTATATGTTAAATATCTTCAGTGGAAATGAAGTAAATATTTTAATATTTGGGATTTATTCTTTGGTGAAATATTCTGATGTATCCACTAATTTTAATTCTTTTGAGTTTTGAAAAATTTACCCCCAGAAATATCTAGATTTTTAAATTATATTTACAAACCAAAGCTAAATTGAACATTTGGGACATAATCAGATTTTTAGTGAATTTTAAAATTTTCTAAAGAATGTCTATGGCTTACTAAATACTAGCAAATTTCCAAAAATATATCCGATATGTATAAACACGTGTACTGCAGTGTAAAGGTATCCCAGAGAAATTGGCTGCATACAGTTATGTTGTAGTGTATGTATGGTACATTTCTTCCTAATCATTGACAGATTTTAGGGCGCAAACATGATACTGTACCAAAGTGTTTTTCAAGTTCCCAATTTTGTTAACAAGTTAAAATTTCATTAATTCTGTTTAGTATCTATGAATCTCAAAAGGCTCCTGTGGTCATAGTAGCTGAAAATAGGCTCTATTTACATAAGTTATTTAGTCTAAGAATACCCTGTTTTCCCTTATCTTTTAATTAAGTCTAGTCAAATATTAATTATTTTCTCACAAACCGTTACACAGAAAAATATCAGTTATTCAAGTAAAATATAAGCCCTAAAATCTTTAAGAATTAGCTTTTTAAATTAAAAAGAAAAAAGAAGAAGAAGAAGAAAAAGAAGCAGAATAAGAAAGCACAAGACATCCCAAGCGTAACTACAGTCATCATGTAGCACTGAATTGCCTACATGGAAGTTTGTCCCTTCCTGTGATAACAGCCTTGGTCCATTTTAAAGTTAGTGCAAACTAGTGAGAGTTTAAAATATATAAATCCTTAATTTTCAAACATTTCATTTGATTACGCTGTTTTGCCCATTCCTTATGGTAATTAATTTATTGCTTACAAGCACTGTAATGTTATTTTTTTTAAACTGTCAGCATTTTAAAAAATCGATATCTTCTACTTTTTTGTCGTGGGAACTTCTCAGGCATCCACGTGCTTGTGTGTTTATAAAAGGATGCATTAGGCTACAAAATACAATTTTTACATCATCGTTAGTAACCAAAGTATTCTTACACAAGTGAGTTGCAGTATGGAGTTAAGTCAATGTCCCCAGTCTCTTTCTTGTTTAGGGAGGGAAATCCGTTCAGTTCAGCATCGTTACTACTAGGCTACAGAGGACAGTTAATGGAGCTGTTGTGTTTGTTAGCTTCAGAACAACTTCTATTTTTTCAGTTCTCTCTAGGGCAGAATACAGGATGAAGACTAGTCTTCATCTGAAACTTTCACTCAAATGCTGGAAGACAGCAAATCTGGGAAGTGATTTATAAGAATAATTTCCTTTGCTGTCCTAGCTAAGACTGTACTTCACACAGGACAATTGGGCTGCTAACCAATAAAATCAGACTGCGTAGGTCTGTATGTGAAGAAATTTTCTTTGAAGAAATTAGGGCTCATGGGCCTCCTTAGGAAAATCTGGAGTGGAGCAGAGCCTCACTCTGGGGGGCGCTGTTCATAAGGCTATCGTGTGAAAGAATTTGCCTGTGTTATTCCATCTGCGGTCTCTTCAGAAGCTGGTTATCAGGAAAGTTTGGAAGCCAGTTATGGGCAATTCAGTTTGGATTGCTCTTCTCTGCTTTGAAGTCTTCTCATATACACTTAAGACATCAGTAAATCACATTTAAAAACATTTGCCAATTGAGTATTGTAAAGATTCAAGAGGTAGCATGCTATTGTGCAATGAACACTGGCTTGCAATTAGAAGATATAAACTCTCATCTAATGCTGCCACTTCATCACTAGGGTGTTTCTTTGAGAAATCATTTGAACTTACTAAGCTTCAGTTTGCTTACTAAGAGAGAACTAGCTTATTTCTAAGACATCACCGTTCCTCCTCCAATTTTATACTTTTATGAAATCTGATGGGTCAGGTTGGGGCGAGTTCAGGGAAAGAATATCTTTAGGTTTCACTGAAGGGCAAAAAATATATAGCTTTCCATTTAAAAAATGTTGATATCTGCTTGTAGTAAAAATTTTAGGAAACTCATCCACAAGTATGGCACTTTGCTTGAGGCACTTTCCATTGTCTTGTGAATTTCAGCTTACATATTAGACTAATGAAATGGTGAAACAATCCATCCAGTTGACCAGGTAAGAAGATACCACATTTTTAAATACTGAAGCTATTCAGGTTTAGATGATACCTTACAGTGTCCCTTCTTAACATTCAGCTTTTAAAACCAGTTATTCTAATAAAGTGACATTGTATTACAGGTTTTTTATGGCAGTAGTACCTTAGCACTTATTTAATCCAGTCATCTGTGACATATATAAACGTATCCTGGAAGGAATAAAAACAAAATATAAATGCAAAGAGGAGAGAATATTGGAATTAGTATCCATTTTGTAAAAAAGGAAAACACATGCACACATGCATCATCAAACTACACAGTTTCACAAGCCATATCCCTTAAGATGAAGGTTCTGTCCGTTTACCCCTGAACGAGTCTAGTCATTCTTGGCTAATTGCTGCCAACAGTTGGAGTGTTGGGTAATTTTAGTATGTAACTGCTGGGTTATTTTTTCATCCGCATGTTCTGGGCAGGGACCACTGCACCCTTGTAGTGACACAGTGCTCACCTGTCCAAAAGCACTGCATCTCTCTGGGAAGCGCAGGAATGGCAGGTACCTGTAAAGTGTAATCAGTGCTCTTCAGATGATCTACATTCTATGCTGATCTAAATAAGTTATATATTACAGTAAAGTGCTACACAACACTAGTCTCAAAACAGTAGTAAGACACATTTTTCTCTGAAAAATTCAGCAGCTATGTGAGTCACGTGGCAACGAGGATGTGTGTCAGTCTTCATTTGAATATACAACCAGCAATGGGCGTGGTCTGGAACAATTTGTTTCCTCCTGTGACTTTTAAACTCATATTTTTTAGGAGCAATTATTTAAAAAATCCAGTTTCCCACAAAGTATTTTTAAATTTTTTTTTAAAAGTTGCACCTGAAAGACTCATGAGCATTTAATTTGCTGATATCCATTTTTATTTCTTCAGGTTTCTCACGTCGGTAGGTGACTGCTCTTGTACAAACGCTCTGCAGAATCAATTTATCCTTGATGGAGAAGAAATATTATTATTAATTGAGGGCCTAGATATTGTAACTAGACACTAACATACTGATAATTATCCTTTTTTAGAATTCACTGACCTTTTTTGAGGTGGACACTCTGTAATCTGATGAGGACTTAATTTTATTACTATTCCACTGTAGTATCACCTGCCGAATGATAAGGACCTTAAGCAACCCAATCAAGAAAGTAACTATAAATATGATGAAAAATATTCTTAAGTAGCTTGGACTGGATAAACATTCTGTAATAAAACAAAACAAAACAGATTAAAAAATCAGAATGAATAAATCAAAAGATTCTATCAAGTAAATGATGTTCTCAGTTAATTCACAAATTAATTTTATGTGCAAATCTCAATTAATTTACAAATCCACATTTTCAAAACAGAGAACTCTCATCCTTATTGCACATTTATTATTAAATTATTTTCAACATACAACCTTCCCTTGGAAAATAGCCACAATTAAAGTACTTAATAGCATTATTTCTTTGCAGCTTGATTGTATAATTGTATCCACTGGAATACGTCTAAGTCCTTTACCCAAATATAATTTTATCCATGATAGAACCAGGGCCAATTTTTGTAGTGTGTATTGTTGAGCATCAAGTGGAAAACAGGTTTTATGAAGATTATTTAACAACTCTGGGCATTAGCATATATGTCTGTGGTTACGCTTTCTCTTAATTTGTTGCACACCAGTAATGGAAAATAAAGTAAACATCTGCAGAAGCTAAAATTAGTTATGTCTCTTTTAGATGAATAAATATTTCCTCTGAAATTGCAGCACAAGATTTCATTATTATCACACATGGCTTCTTCAGGAAATAGGAGTGTCCAGGTTAAGACTACACAAATCTCTTTTTATTAATTTCCTTTTTACTTCTCTTAACCATATCTATTCTATTTGCTTCTAAAATTAATTATGTATTTTTCCAAGAACAAATAATTACTAGCTTGAGAAAGAAATGCTATATTAAGAGGAGGGACATGCTAGACCTCTGTGTTAGCACCGGTCCTTTGGCAAACTCTCACTGGAAAATCTGCAGGCTCTGTTATTGCCAGAAGTATCACCCTAATCTTAGAGGAACAGCATTGCATAATAGCAGGTATTCCACAGAACTCAACAGCCACCCCAGATTCATAAAATTACTTCCTGGCATAAAGAAGCATGTGTTCCCTGACCCTTCTGCAGACTTTGGGAACTTCATCTTGATGTAGAAGTCCCCTTTGTTATTGAGAAGGCCTCTGGGGAGAAGACTTCCCAGGGCTGGGAACAATGCATCATCCAATCATGGGTGATGTGGGTCTCAATTTCTAGCAATAGACAAGTGTGCTCTGGAGCAAGGCAAGAACTCAGTGACAAGGGCAAGAGGTCCTGTCCCGTACAGCCCAGATTCTTTTGGTCAGTGATAAGGGACCTTGAAAAGAAGGTCAAAGGCAGACCCCTGGGCTACTCATTGGGTTGGAAATACCAGATTCTAATGCAATTCTGCCTTGTTACAAATCTCAGGGAGACAGAATCCAAAATGCTTTGTTCAAAGGAGCCCTTTGAGTCCTGCACAGTCACCTTCTGGTTAATGACCCTCCTGCCATTTGTGTAGACAGACTGTCATTTCCCTTGGCTGACACAGGCCACTCAATTGCTAAGGCAGATCCTCAGAGGGGGCACGTGGCTTGATCCTTCTTTCTGGCTCTGCTTCAGGTGGGAGCTTAGCCAGGGAGTCTGAAAGAAGACCCTTGAATTGTGACTGAGTGGGTAGATAGCAGAGGTGCCTAAGAAATGCTCTTTCCCTCTTCCTGCATGATAGTTGTCAAAGGGAGAGAAGTCCCCTAGCTACTGAAACATTTCAGAAGTATTTCTCATGGGTCAGGACAGAGGACATTGCCAGGGCTTAAATCTGCATGCATTTTAAAATGCCGTCACAGATGGTCAAACATTTATCCCTGACCCATGCTTTTGTTAGTTCAGGTCAGGCCAGGGCTTTTCCTAAGGAGATTTAAGGGAATACTGTTTGTAACAACTTAAGTCAGAGTAATGTTTACTTAACATAAAAAATGACATGTTAATAGTGAGGGCCCTATTTATTAGCAAGGCACTTGGCTTTCTGGAGTGTTTGCTGCAGGCCCAGCTGGCAGCACATGGGGCTCTTTTCAGAGCCAAATTCCTTATGGGCTAAAATCAGTGTGGTTGTGAAAGAAAACGAAAACAAAGCTTGGGAGGACGTTCCTTCTTCTCTGTACTCTCCTTTAACGTCTTAGAGACCTTGAGGTTGGTATTATCTTTCTTTCATAGATGAGGAAACTGATACTCAGGGAAATTTGTCGGAGGCCTGATAGTTCCTAACTAATAATGCTAAGGGCTTTAGGCCAAGGTCCTTAGACTAAAAGTTCCATATTCTCTTTGTTATGCCACAGTCATATTCATGCTAAGCTGTATTTATATCAGAAGGAGAAGCTCAGGAACGCCCTTTGGAAGTTACATATATTGTAAAAGCAGATCATCGTTGCTCAGAATTTCATGGCTTCACCTGAAATATGAGAGCAAATGTCGATTAGATATAGGGATGGTCAGAACTGGAAGCAAGTTGGAGTTACGAAGGAAAATGATGGCTCCACGGATCTTACCTCTTAGTGAAATGAGTCTAGAGGGGAAGGCATATTTTGGGCTTACCTGAGACCTTTCTAGCCAGTTCATTTGGAGGCCCCTCCATGGAGGTGCTCAGCATGGAAAGAACTGTGAAGATGAGATGGGAAACCTACCTGGTCAGGAGCACCATCTCTGAGAGGTTTAAACAAAAGAATCACAAGTTCACTAGCTCGTGTACATGGGTATGTGTGGTTTTTATATACCTGTATACCGAAATAAAGCTGTTCAAAAATAAAACAGAGTTTCATAAAGAAACCAAAATTGGTTAGTTATGGGGCTTTGGGGGAGCACAGTCCTCGACACGTGCCCTGCGTGCTTTGAGCACAAACCTCTGGCTTACCTGATGTTTGGTCCACATAATGCTGGTCCACGAGAGCACATGAGGTTTTGCACTGAGCAAGTGCAGCTTGAGATAGATTGTGAGGATGAAGGCATTGCATACAATTCCTGTGAAGGGGCATTTAAAACATTTACTCTTTGAAAAAGTGATAGGCTGTAATGTTTTCTATGCAGAAATACAAATAACAAAATGATGCAAATTTTGATTAGTCCACTAGAAACAATTACATCATTATTTTGAAATAGTGCATTTCTAAATGACTTAAATGAATCACTACATAAAATTATAAAATATTTCAATGCGAGGAGGTAAGTGTCTTAAAAATTTGAGTAAAACAAATTGGAAGGTACAGTGATGGTCTCTGAGCAAGCCTAAAATTGTTACTGGAAAATTATTAGCAGAAAACAATAATGTTACCTTCATTTAGTGTATCACCTTTCATATATGTATAACATTTCTGGACTGCTCATAGCCACCATCAGTTTTTATCATTAAAACAGTAAAAATAAAACACAGTGATAACAGCTAGCTTTTATTCAGTGATTGCCATGGGCTGAAGATGTTTTAATTCTTTCATTGAACTATAGCAAGGCATTTTGCTATTACCCTCACTTTATATATCAGGAAATTAAGGCATAGAGGATTTTTTTTATTAGTACATGTTTGACATACATAATGATCACATTCATCATGGGGAATTTGTACCTGTACATAATATATCTTAATTCTTTTTTCTCCCGTTCTCCTCTCCTCCCTTCATTCCTCTTTCCTCTCTCCATTTACAAAAGCTGTTTCCATTTTTTCCTTCCATTCTCACTCTCTTTTTAAAATCTCTTTTCCATTCCTTCTCTTCTCCCTGCCTCAAACACTCTTAAAACTTGTGCTAATCATACAATTAGCTAGTTGCCAGCTGGCTAGCAGGCAGCTCCTCTTTTCTAAAACTTACTTCAAAAGAAAAACCCCCCAAAACAAAATACTAAGGAAGTGAATACCTGGATTTATTCTGATGCTCCCACAGCTACTTAGTGACAGAATATTGGAATCCAAGTACCCTAATTCCTTGAATTCCCTATTCAATTACT
This sequence comes from Hystrix cristata, assembly GCA_004026905.1. Lineage (NCBI taxonomy): Eukaryota > Metazoa > Chordata > Mammalia > Rodentia > Hystricidae > Hystrix > Hystrix cristata. Next base: position 28,273 of record PVJO010006831.1, read on the forward strand.
TTTTGAGCACGACGGCAACAATTTATCAGGCAGCTATGAGGTTTAAGGAAGGCATAATAAAGAACAAAATCAGCTGTCCGGAAGGACTGTCTTCTGCATATGGGAGACAGGACCTCATACCAGTTTTCACTGCAGGCTGTGTGGCAGGTGGGGCAGTGTTCACAGAAGCGGCCGATGCTCCTGGGATCGGTGCACTCACACCTGCCGCACACACACGTGCCTCTTCCGCTGCACACCTGGCCCTTCGAATTGACGCAATGCTGAGCTGATGCTGATGGACATTGGCAGCGATCCCCTTCCCAGCCACTGAAGCACTGGCATTTGCCAGCTTCACACTCTCCATGCCCTGCAACAAAGTCACACCAGGGTCTGAGTGCTGGAGACCATTGGTTTTGTGAAGAGTTTCCAAACCCGGATTCCTTCCCATCTCCATGGAAACACATTGGCAGTTAAGTGAATGGAAACAGCATTATTTTGTATCTGTCTGACATAAATGGTGCCAGCATTTAGGAGTGTCTATTTTTAAAGCTGTTGTAGTGTAGATCATCTCTCCATACTAATATATTGTGCTAACAAGTGTGAAGGGAGCCCCTGCTTTGGTGGCTGCCAGACTACTTGAATGTCATTGTACTTTCAATTTTAAATTAGAACACATAAATATAAAGAAGCTACAAAAGCTGAAGTATTGGGAAATTATGAATTCTTGATTAATGGCTTCCACAATGTATTCAGTTACTGTGGTCTCACTATTGCCAAGGGTCATTGGTAACTTTGAAAGACTGTAAGACACATACTGCTAATGCTCCAGTGATACTTGGGCTAGGTTTAAAGATCAGATCTTCTGAGAAGTTGAAAATTATCCTTCCACATCCACAGAGCATCATTTAGTAGGTTAGTGGGGCAACCCTAATCTGGGCTGTTAGCTGGTGAGTGGAAGAGAAAAAGGAAGATGGTGTGTGCGTGTGTGTTTGGAGGGGTTGGTGGTAGTGGTGAAGGGCATTTATGTGATGAATACATTGAGGAAACATGAGTGATACATAATTAAGTGAATTTTAGACTTAGTGACCAAAATTTAATATGCCAGTGTGAACTAGAAATCTCCAAGAGGGAGTACAATTTACAGGGTTATATAGTGCTTTTCAAGTTTATTTGGCTACAGAACAACCAGCCTTTCTTTTTTTTCCCTCTCCATTTTCCTTCCTATTTTCCCCTCCTTTCTCTCTTTCTCTCCCTTCTTTTCCTCGCTCCCTCTCTCCCTTCTCTTACTGTGAGAACATCATAGTTAAGTGTCCCCTCAACTCTAATGTTGGAGCGGCTCGGTTTGCTAAGTGTAAAACTAATGAGATCAAGGCCAAATGAACATCTGCCAGACCCCGATCCCGAGTACAGCCTGGATGCCAAATCACAGCCAGATGACCTGTGAACATGTGTTTTTATCCCCACAGGAGACGAGTGGAGAAAATGCATGTCAACCCTGCAGTTTGCACTTAAACACAAACAACTCAAAGCAGATTCACAACTGCTTGTGGGTCGGTAGTACCACAGTCAGATAGAAGGGTCAGTACTTTGATTTTTGATACTTCACTGCAGAGACTAGGATTCTCAAAATGTATTTGAAACTTTCTTAAGAGATTGAAAGTTATAGGTAATGATCTCAGAAAATTCTTTCTCTTCCCTGTAAAATAATATTTCCTTTCTCTGTAAAGTATGGTAGACAACTCTTGGTTCATTCTAAACTCATTTTATTTTAACTGGATCCACAATTCCAGTTACAGTTCAATAAATGTTTGGACACTGTATATATAAAACACTGTATATTTAAAAAAATGAAATAAAAAGACAATTTTCTATTGCATATTGAGGTAATACCAGCCAATATTTTAACTTACACAAGGATAGAAAAATTTTTTATATGTTTGTTACTTTCCATATGCTTAAGACAATGAATTATTTCTGTGTGTCAATAATTTAATAAATATTTACATACCAAAATACAAATACTAAAAGGATGCTTTCATGAGAAATGAATTTTCCACACAGCCATGAAAAGAATATCACAGAACTCAGAAGCCAGGTAGTTTAATTTACTTAAAAACTACTTTGTTTTAACTTTCAAACAATGCACAGATTTTTTTTTGGATTCTAACCTGTAGATGGCAGTAAACTGAATTAGCCAAAAAGTAATCCTTATACTCTTTTAACTTATTTCATTTTAAAATTTGGTCTGTGTGTGGCCGTAGGGACTAATCTTTGAGATTCCTTAGTAATCCGGTATTTTCTTGAAGAATGCTGTCCTTTGGCCATTCTGTTGCTGATGGTGTTCCAAAAATAAACTGGTGAGGTTTAAATTACCACAAACTTACAATACCATCTGTGATGATGCATTAAGCATTTTCCAGTGAATGAAAAGTATATTTTTATAGTTCACTTCCCCTTATCCTGACAGAAATAAAATCTTCTGAGTGAGCCGCAGGGAGTGACCATTTGCCAGAATGAATCAGCCCCTGTAGAAGAATATCCCTATTCTTCTAGAAAACGTGTCAGCCGTCATCAGTAATTTCCTTCTCCCATATCAGTCTTTCCAAGATCAAGGAATACGTGAAAATAATAATTAATTTTATGTTTTTATGTGGAAGCACCTCCTGTATACTGAAATTATAAATATAAAAATCATGTGCTGTAAATCTACTGCCATGATCTCATTTCACAGACTATAAAACTTTGAACATTAAATTCAGATTCAGTGGTGGCAATTCATGACATGATTTAAGTAAACATTAACATGTATGCTACTGTGATAGTGGTTAGTAAGAACTACCTGTAGATATTTATACTCACCAGCACACAGATTTCCATGGTGATATGGACAAGAAAAATCATCCTTTTCACAGTATTTTCCATAAACTTTTCCAAGCTTAGTTTTGTGACATGAACACTTCCCACAAATACAGACTCCTCGACCACTGCAAACAGGCTGGTCCTTTTGTGGCTTGCAACTTTCAGACAGAAATTCATCTTCATCGAAATGACACTTACTCTCATCACACTGCCAACACTTGGAATCAAGGACAGTTTCGTCTACACACTTCCCTTTGGGGCTTCTGTTGTCCTCACACTGACAGCTGCAGCTTCTGTGTATATGGATTTTAGTGGTTTCATTGAAACCGATAGGTTTGATTATTGCATAGCTTTTTCCTCCTGTGACATCACATTTTTTCATTGTAACTGTTACATTGAAAAGGACCTAAATTTCAGAAGAAAAAGGAAATATACTTACATCTTTTAATTTTAATTGACAATATTGTACTGTTAATAATATTCGAATCAATATGATATACCATCTTAGAGAAATTAACAGTATTTATAAAATACATGTGTAGTCTCTTTCATGTTTAGATGAAAAATCCCCCTTCACCATTTATTTACTTTGAGAATTACTTATTTATTTAGAGAATTAAAAGAAGAACTGATTGCTCATTGCTTAAAATACACTATTAAACCGAAACAGACCTGAATGTGCCTAGAGAAGTGTCTACTCCACTTTTGATGATTAATTTCTTAGAAAACTTGACAGAGGATGTATTGATTTCTGGGGTTACTTCTGAAAATTTGAGTTTACTGAATATCTGGCACTAGGGATGGATAAGCCAAAACAAAGGGGTTCTGCTCCACTAATTTTAAACTCTGAGATGTTCAAATGTACTTTTTTTTTTTTTTTTTTTTGGTGCTGGGGATCGAACTCGGGTCCTTGTGCTTACAAGGCAAGCACTTTAACCACTGAGCTAAATCCCCAGCCCTAAGCTAAATCCCCAGCCCTGCACTTTTTTTTTTTTTTTTTACTAGGAGCCCAAGTGAAATTTCAGAGTTCAATTTTAGTTTATACAGGTTGTCAGTGGAGAAAAAAAACATGAGATTTTCTCTTATATTACTCAAGGAAAACAGGTTTAGAACTCATTTTTAAACCTTAAGGCTTCAGCACAGAGTGACATTTTTATTTCAATGAGAGAAATTAGTCTAGAACTATGGAACCAGGCTGGCAGGAAATGGCTTTTTTCTCCCGCCAATTTTTCCTTTTTACTCTATTTCCTTTTTTTTTTTTTTTAACAATAGGATTGATTTAATATGTCTATTTATATTTTGATCTAACTTACCATCTTTGGGTACTCTAGAAAATAACTATGTATTTGTGTGTGTGTATATATTTTCATGTTGGACTAAAATTTGTCAAATTTAAAAATAATTTGTGCTAGGCTTTTGGTTGGAAATTACATATATCATTGTATAAAATATCTAAATTTAGGGTCATCTATACATTTGGAATTTGAAGAATTTTTATACTGTTAGAATTTTAATACAGTTGCTGTTGTACTTCAAATGTTTTTGTCTTTAAGAATATTAAAGATTAGCAGATGTGTAGGGTAATGTGGTCACTACAATTACTAATAGTGGAGTAAATTTGGGGCTTATACAATTAACAGGTTAGACGACTATTCTGAAAATCAAATTGTAAGATTTGGTTGAAAATAAAAGGGGAAGGGAATATAGACTAAGAAAGCCAAAAAGAAAAAAGACATAAGGAAAACAATTCTTCTAAACTTGAGATTTTGTGAAAGCATTACTTTTTCAGCAAATAACTCTGTTATCTTTTGCTAGAAAAAAATTTTGTCTCTATTTAATGGAATCAAATGTGTATTTTATAAATTGGTGTACATCTTTTGACTAAAATCCAAAGAATTATTATAGTGGAAATTACCAAATTAGAAACCTGTGATAATTAAAGTACAAAAATTGTAGGCACAATTACATTACCCACAAATTCTAAAATTCAAGAGGGAAAAATATACTCTAAAGAGAAAGGAAAGTCTTTTATTATTGTTGGAGTCCTAGGATATTCTATCTTTTTTAATAACTTTTTCTCTATGACACTGAAGTAATTAATAAAATCATAGAACCTTAAATTAGAAGGAAGAGAGATTAGAAATCTTCTAGTCCAAGCCATTCATTTAAAAATGAGATAATTGATGCCTCCAGAGGTAAATGATTAACTAAAAATCACTTTGCCCCTGAGAGGATCTCCTTGGAAAGCACATTCTGTTCTCTATTGTGCCAATTCTCAGAGAACTCCTTTTTTCTCCCATGCTACCTCCTGATGCTTCTATGAGCTGGGCTTCACTTTACATCTGATCCGCTCTAGGTTAAATCCTTCTTTACTGTTTGTAACAAAATTCCCTACCCGACTATGTATATATTGAGACAATCACAAAGTGAAAGATTTTGGAATTCTTAGCCTTTCTAAACTGCTCTATTCTTTCTTGTGGTGTATTACGTTCAACTTCACATTTACTCTGAGAACAAGCAATTTGAAACTAAAAAGGCATTAGCATCATTATATAGTTACCACTTGTTGTGACACCAAAGTGTGAAGTTACTACTGTTAAATTAGTGTTTTATATAATGAATGTTTATTTTAACATGAAAGTCTGAGAGAACAGTCATTTGAGTTAAAACAAGAAGGACCTGTCAGAAGAGACAATGATGGTTACTTTGAAGTGTAAATAAGATTCTTTGAGCTTCTAGTTTTTTAGAATGGTTTGTTATTTCCACAAGAAACCATACCAAAAAACTGAGTGTGTCTTAGATGAGGAAAACGCGTGTCTACATACTTCGTCATTGCTTGTCACGTTTCCACACCCGTCTATCCCTGGCTTTCTGGCTCCATCTGGACAGATGGCAGTTATGTTAAAATAGACACCTTGTACCTGGTTTTCCACTTGAACTTTCACTTCTGAAATCAGCTTCTGCAAAGATAGCATTTTTAAATTACTTACCACAGTAGTTTCAAACGTGCGCAACAGAGCAGAGTCAGGGTTATTAAATCATTCTAGAGTTAATTTTTAACTGAATCAGTATCCATTTGTATAAAAAGGTGAATAAAATCTGTTTCCATAAAATGAACCAATTATATTTGAAATGTGTAAGAAATACTGAAGGATTAGATTATCTGCATTTAAATTGTTCTACTCATACACATATATCTCTGACTGCATTTTGACTGTTATTTCTCACTCTGCCTGGGACACAAAAATAATTTTTTAAAATACAATACCGTTTGTATTTTATGATACAGTTTAAATAATAAATTGACAACACGTATCATAAAAGGTGAATTTTGGCTACTTGCTTCTAAAGTATAGGGTTAAACAAACATTTTAATTTTAAGCACTTTGAGTATCATAAATGCCAAAATGCCTTCCTGATACAGAGCTGAAAGGTACCTCTTGGGGAGCACATTTCTATACTGTGGGCACAAGAATTCTCTGACAGATGTGATCCTAACAGCTCTCCAAGAATGGCCTAGAATATTTTTCAAGTCCTCAGGGCTTGCTTGTATCAATTAGATTTGTTCCAAGCCTTAATTCTAAAATAAGGCCTCTGAGCAGAAGATCACCATTCATTCATTCATTTATTTAAATGCTGATTGAGTAAACACCTATTTAATGACTATCATTAGGCACCCTCTAAATTCTTCCATTACAATCTTTGACTTCCAAAGGTGCTAGCTTCCTTAAATATATCTTTAAGATCTGTGTGCATCTTGAGACCATACTCTTAAGTGAAATAAATCGGACACACATGTTAAAATATCTCATTGTTTCTCTGGTGTGAGAAACTGAAAGTGTAAATACAGACTAAAATGTATTATATTGGGAAAGGGAAGAAAATGTCCAAATGGGAAAGGAAACAAGGGAGGGGGAACGGAACAGAGGACAAGTGAAATAAGAAATAGAAGGAAAAAATGGAAACAAAGCTTCTGTAAATAGGGAGGGAGGAGGGGGTGAGGAGAGGGGAAGGGGAAAAAAAGAAGAAACAAGATATGTCATGAACAGGTACAAATCCCCTATGATGAATGTTATCACTATGTACATCTGAAATGCACCATTGAAATAAAATTTTAAAAAAAAGATCTGTGTGCAGTATATTCCATAAAACTAGGAGTCTGCCACATGCAAAAATTCATATTTTATATTTGTAAAATAAAGGAAGAGAAAAACAAAATATATATACGTATATCTATATCTACATTTATATCTATATCTGTATCTGTATCTATAGCATTGTATCTATATCTATATCTATCTGTATCTATATCTGTCTAAGAAGAGTGAGTAGCATGTATGAAGTAAAAAATTTCCAGTGGCTTTTAATTCTTTACTTGAATAATTTTACTTCTTCGATATTATAATTTCCAAATCTTCTGGAAAGCTCATAAACTGCAACCATTAATTGAGTAACTTTAGCAAAGCAACAGAAATTTCCAGTGGTATATAAATAATGTTGACAGGCAATACTTGGGCAGGTCAGAAGGAAATGCCTAATACAGTGAGTATTCTCGGCTCGCCTTTGTGAAATTTGGCTTCTCTCAAGACTTAAAGGCAGTTAGGGCAATGTTTTTCAAGCTGCGTGTGAACACACAAATCTCTGAATCTGCAAATTTTTTCCATTTTTGGGATTTAGAAATTAAGCTTCTCACACAGTTTTAAGCTTCCCTTTTATGAGACAGACTCCTTCTTTTCTCTGATATATAATTCTTCGATGAATCGTGAATTGTTTCAATGGCACTATGAAGACTAGATGAAATTTTAGAAGAATCTAAAAAATGCAGGCACATAAAAATAATAACAGAATCTCAACGTAAGAAAATTAGTTAGGGTAAGTTTTTTGTTGAATTACTAGTATTCTTCCATTGTAATTTTTTTTTTTTTTTTGTGGTGCTGGGGATCAAACTCAGGCCCTTGTGCTTGCAAGGCAAGCACTCTAATCACTGAGCTAAATCCCCAGCACTTCCATTATAAATTTAATCAGAACCACAGTGGGTTACTACATCCCACAGTTCTCCCAGGGAAATGAGCAGGAAACTGCTAACTGCTATCTTCCATTGGTGGAGTGTGACAGCATAGGTAAAAGTATAAACTCTGAGGTAGAAAAATGACAAGTAATTACTAACAGTGTAAATTCCTTTTTTACTTGGATTATTCTTAGGAACAAACTATGGATAGAAATGAATTGTATATACATTTGGTTTTTCTTAAATAAAAATTCCCAGGTTCTAATGTTTTTCTGTAACAATGTGAGAGAGATGTAATTTAAGATGTTTTTCCTTCTTTCACTCCACATAGTTTTCAGACATAGGAAAAAAAAAAACCTAGGCAGAAATAAATCTAGTAAGATTTATTTTCCTTTTAAAAGATAAGTTTAAACAGTGTCTTCATTTTATATTCTGTGTCTATTTCCTGTCTTACCAAAGTTGATGGCAGATGTTGCCTGAAGAAAACTAGAAGAGAAGCCTGAGGTATTTCAACAACACCCTGACTACTATTTACTTGGTTAATTTCTGCCTGTGTTGGGAACACAGTCAGAGAATTTGGAGGAAGTGAGACTTTATAAATGGCCCATAAATTCAAGGTAGACATCCTATATATGGTCTCACACAGCAGGAAGCACCTGGGCATGGAATAGAGGAACACCTGGATTCTGCTTTTGCTTATTAGTTGTGACTGACTGGTTTCACTTCTCTGAGTCTTCGTTTCCATATGTATACAATAACTAACACCTGCCTTGAAGGCCAGGGTTGAGGATTAAATGAAGTCATATATGGAAAGTGGCTGTTTCTTAGCAGTGTGAAAATAACAGTCACTATTATTACCACATTTTAACAGTGATTATTATATCCAGGCATGACCCAGTTTGAGAAAACAGATGTCTCTTTAAGCTTTTTGCATCCAGGCATCCATCTTTTGCAAACCTGATGACATCGTATAACCGTTGATTCAGTACAGTACTGTATCTGTTAGGGTGATTCTTTAGTCAAACTCTTTTGGTAAGACTGCTAAATAATTGTACGAACAGTCAAATGACCTAGAGAAGCCAACAGGATCTTCTTAGTAATTTTTACATCCCTGATAGTACATGCCATGGAAGATTGTTGCTTTAAATAACAGTGTCAATTGCTTGCTTTATGCCATAGGGATTTATGCAATTTCTTGGCAATAAACTGCATTATCTTGCTGTAATTTGTGACTCCTTGAACACTGGATTTAGAAGGAAATTTAGATAGCCTCTGGCACAATCTTAAATTTATGGTCAGTGAGACAAGGAAGGCATAAAAAGTTGAAGTGCCTATCACAAGGATAGTGGCCACTCCATGGCAGAGCCAGGGCTAAACTCCACGTTCTAGTTTCTAATCTTACGTTCATTCTGCCGCTGCTTTCATGGTACCACTTTTTACTTGTGTCATCAAGATGATGCAGCATTAGTTTGTACCTTACTGCAGAAATGAGGAAGTTTCTCTGAAGCTGTGTATAATATATACATACCTTATAGGCTTCTACTACCAAATTGTTGAGGTTTGCGGCTGTTGATTCTATTTCACCAGCAATGGTGCCAGGCAAAAGGGGTAGAAGTTCCTACAAAAATACATTAATAGCATTTACGTAACACTATGTCATGGTTCAGTATGCACCAATAACCGTTTTGTAGTTATTGGTGGAAAGTGAGCTATTACATGAATGGAAAAAACCTTTCAGACATGAAAACATAAGCAACATAGTAGTGCTGCAACCTATAAACCTCAGAAACTGTAGTGTGGGCATGTGTATGTGCATGTGCACAAGTATGTGCACATCCTAAATGACATGATGATCTAACAATTTAATCAAAATATAGATCAGGATTTCCCAAAGTGTCTTCTGTGGGATATAGCCACAAGAGACTTTAAACACGAAAAGGGTTCTGAAGTTACATAAATTGGGAAATTCTGCACATGGTGTCTACTACTTAAATATTTGAAATGTACATTTGCAAATTAAATTGGTCAAAGTTGGTCTGAACTATGGAAGTAATTTAATGTTGTTTAATGCAGCATTTTCCAATACTTCTTTAGTTACCAAAGTCTTTTCTCACATAACATAGATAAATATTTTATAGAACTAGTGTTGCATGGAATGACCTTTGAGACATGTTGGGTCAGGCAGGAGGAAAAGGTACAGAAGGAAGCTTCATGGAGCAGATGTTCACAATGGATACCACTTAATAATTATGGAGGAAATTCTGGGTATTCCTAGAGAGAAAATGAAAACAAGGAGGGGCTCACAGGTCTGCCTGAGAAGAAACCAAGTCTGACTAGAGCAATCAGAAGGAATCAGATTATGAAAGGCTTGAAATTCTATCTGTTCGCTTCTTTTTCTGTTCATAGGCATCAGTAAGTTCCTGCTGTATGTCAGCCATACTTAGGCACTGATGATTTGGTATCTCAAATCATAGAATACATCACTTATAAATTTTAAAAATTCATTTATTCAACTTGTATTGAGCACCTACTATATATACTACTTTGCAAATGCTAAATTGTTAGGCCAGATAGCGTCCATCCTTAAGCATCTCACAGGTACATAAATGACATTTTCATAAAACACTAGCTATGAAGCAGTAGAGATATGCACAGATGCTAGTAAAGGGGTTCCCAGCAAGCATTTCAGAGCAGGGGAAGGTTATCAGGGACTGTTTCCTTGAAGAGGTGACTTGTGAGCTCTGTCTTACAGGATGAGTAAGAATTAACAAAGGGATGAGAGAGAATGACTTAGGGTTAGGGTTAGGGATGTAAGGGGAGCGGCAAGAACAAAGGCACAAAGGACAGAACAAATCCTGCAGAGGGCATACGCCACAGCGCAGCTAGAATCAGGGCTGGAGGACAGGACAGGCAGCAGAACGAGGCCGGACAGTCAGCTAGAGGCGAGAGGTCTCGTATTCCATGTTAGAGATTTGGTCTTCTAAATCAGAGGGAGCTCCTGGAACCTTTCACTGTGGGCAAGCGCATGGGTATAAGCGTGACTTTGGTAGACCATCCTGGAAGTCGTGTGCAGAATGGATTTGGGAGATGGGCTACAAAGCTGCATCAATCAGACAAAGGACGGCTGGTGAAAAAGATGGCTGGGCAGTAAAGTAGGCAACTTTGTGGCACGTGCAGGGCTCTCAGCGGGGTCTCAGGCTTTTAGCTCCTCATGATTCTTTGCACACAATTCAGTTAATATTATACTTGGTTTAAACTGTTCTCCAGTGAGTGGCAAATTTACAAAGGAGTAAGAAGAAACTGCTAGATCCATTAATACTCTGAAGAAGTAATAAACAGCAGAGAAAGAGAAGAGAATAGCTATTTAAACAATCTGTACATAAAATCAACCACGTATTGAGTCTAGAGGTTAGGAGGACAAGTAGTTAATTTCTCTAAACATTTCCTAGTCTTAAAATGGGAATATTAATAGAAGTGCCCTCATCATTAGGCATACCTAAGGTGGATAGATAAATTAATGTTTAAAATCTCAATGCATGACAAGTAGTTAAGTATACGGTAAGTAAAAGTTGTTCCTGTTATTATTAAAGTGTTTTGGATCGTTTACTTCGAGTCAGAGTCCTACTTCTGTGGATGTTAATTTGTTGTTACATTAAAAAATTGTTCCATGACATATATATTTTGGAAATCAGGGAATTAAATAATGTTTCACTGTAGATTTCTACAGGAAGAAGTGATATGATTGAGGCACCTAATAATAATGAGATGATTAAGATGATTCATAGGATAGCTAGGTATTATGAAAATGGGTGAATAAACACCAGCTTTCTGGCAAACACAAATAAGTTCAAGTATTTGTTGAAGCCAAGAGAAAATATAGTTTTCTTTAAGGTTTTAAAAAGCAAATAGAGGGCACTGGAGACTGGGCCTGAGAAGGTTTACAGTTAGTGAGTGAAAGGAAGAAATAAAAAGAGTGAGGAAGAGGAAGATCAGCAAACAGTGATGCATAATGAAAGTTAGGGTATTGCAGCATCATGGAAATGATTCTGGGAAGAGAGACCCTAAAAGGCAGGAAAGAATGCTGCAGCAAGGTCACAGGTGAGCAGTTCTGTGCTGGGCACCTCCAGAGTGACACTACTACCTGGTGTCTAGCCTGTTTGCAAGTCTGTGCTGGCCCCAAGGGTTCTGGATACCACCAAAATTTTTCTCAGGCACAAAGGCTTTAATTAGCTTAGCTATCTTATCTGCTTCCCTGGCCCTCTTGGTACTTTCTTGGACAACTTAAAGTCTAGTTACTTGTATCCATTACCTACGTTATATGTTTTATATATGGCCTGAGATAATTTCTCTTCACTCAAGGAGGCTCAGACAAGCCATAAGTTGGACACACCTTACCTAGACCAAAGTGAGGTGTGCTGGTGCTATTGAAAATTAAGCTGATGTTCTCCAACTTTAATCTATTAGAAGGAGATGCCTATGGACCAGAATATAAGCAGGGTTCTGGAGAATGAAAAGCACATAAGGAGAATGAGAAATAGTTTTCATTTATAAAAGTCTTCCCCACTACAGTCACACTCAGTAACACCCTAAATATCAGGCTGTGTTGATGTGTATTGAATGTGCTTCTCAACCAGCATTTAGTATACGCACTTGATTCTCGGTGTTATAAACCTAGATAAAATTTATGTTTACATGCTAACTTGAGATATTGTAAAATACACTTTAGTTGATACAGTATTACATTTCTGATTCCAAGAAGTATCCTCATTTCAACCTCAATGCAAATATAATTTTTACGTTTCGGGAATTAACATACCTTATACCAATGGAATTGCTTTCCTTGAACTGCAAAAATGACATTAATGTTGTTGTCTATTAGTTTTTCTGAAAGTTGGCCTAGTGAAGGATGTTCCTGTAATAGATGATGAAATCAGAGAGTGAACTATAGTTGGTCAGCCCCACACATATCCAGACATCTGTTACAAAGAAAACCATGCAACTTACCTAACAATGGACTCACTTGGTATTGTTACGGTTTTACTATAGGCATTTAAATTATTTTCAAATATAACATCAATATCGGTGTACTAAGTACACTTTTATAAGCAAAAACTCTATAAAAACCCGTAACACAGAAATGAAGAGGGCCAAATTCAACATGTACAAAAAGCCACCAAGACTTCCTTAAAAAATTTAACACAGACTCAAAGTGAGGGAATTGAAAAATAATTTAATATTAACCAACATAAACATATTAATGACAATTACATTCTGAGGCAAAATTCAGGAACGAGTATTGAAATGTAAATATATATTTGTGTATATGTATATATACATCCATATATGTGTACATACACACACAAATGTATACACTAATATGTGTATATATATATACACACATTTGATTTATGACATGGTATAGTATGTACTTTCTTGAGAAGCAGAAAACTCCATGCTCGAATCCTAGGTTTATCACTTTATGACACATATTCTCAGTGCCAGCCTCTCTGAGCATGTGACTGATACCTGCCTTCCTGAATGATGGCAAGATTTAAAAACCACAATAGTATGTGAAGCATTTGGTGGTGTTTCTTTCTTTTTTTTTTTTTTTTTTGGTGTTGTTTCTTGCATCCAGTAGATACTCAAAACTAATAGCAGGTATGCTTTTCATTTTCAACTACTTGCACAAATATAGACTAAATAGCTCTCGATTTATTCTCACTATACTTAATCTCTTATAGGATATATTATAAATCTGCTTTATTTCGATAGCTAAAACACATGCAGAACCAATTGTGGCATTCTTTGTGGTAGTAAAAAACTAGGAATAAGTAGGAGGAGGGAAATAAAATTTTATTTAAAGGACTAGAGATGTAGCTCAGAGGTGGAGTCGTTACCTAAAATGTGCAAGGCCCTGGGTTCAATCCCCAGGAACAAAAATAAAGACTAGGTTAGAAAATATGAGACACTGAAAATGACAGAAATTGCTATCTAAAGTTCAATAGTTAGAAATGGTACTCTCATTATTTTCTCTGAGTGCTCTTCTAGGCATTAAGGTGATTGTTTCAACTACAGTTCATAACTGTGCATCTCTCAGAGTAATGACATCAAACTCTCCCTGTCATCCTCCTACGTGTTTGCTACTGCCTCATTGTATGAGCCAAAGCTTTTGTGACTGACTAGTTAGTGACTAACTAGTACTGTGCGATTCAAATTCAAATTATTCCTTTGCTTTTGCTCCTTGTTGCACTCTACAGTCCTAACTGCGTTTTCTTTATGGGAATTTTTTGTTAAACCAGTTTTGTTATCAACATCTCTATATTATGGGAACGATGTGAACTTAGCAAAAAGTTAAATTAACTAGTTTCACTTATAATTTAAGTTCCATGACCCACATACTAAATTTATGAATATGGACATAAAGTATATAAAAATACTATTGGGGCTAGGGATGTAGCTCAGTGGTAGAGCATATCCTTAGCATGCATGATGCCCTGGGTTCAATCCCAAGGAGAAACCATATGTTTCCTTTTATTTCTATATTGCCTGTATTTGTTGCAGCAGAAACAATCCATATTTTCACAGGTTGCATTTCAATGTGACATGAAGCCAATTTATGAAAAAGGCTTGACAAATATTGCCACATGGGTTTGCATAAGAACAGTTATGACCAGAGCAATTCTTAAGAATCTAATTTTAAAGGGATAGAAAAAAACTTCCAAATATAAATTTTGCCAGCTAAATTCTTATTCCTGTTCCTAAAAGATGCATAATCCTAAAATAGATTTATAATTGTTTGCACAATACTAGTAAATTAAAGAGAACAAGTAAAGGTAAGGTAAATCTAGCTGTGTTGGGAATATTGTTTTAATGGCAATGACTGCTTTTCAAATAATTTTGCCTTGATAAAAAATAATTGCAGCTTGCCTAGCACTCACTTTCCTTAATTTAAAAAACTAAGGAAAATTTAATCCATATGCTTTTAACTAGCTAATATTTAATTCACATAAAAATCAGTATTTAAAGAACAGTTGAAAATGTAAGCAGCTTTTGGAGTCTTCCTAATCTCATTCCCCTTGCAAAAACAGGAAATCACATTGCCTAAATGTACACAAAATGTAAATCTAGAATATTCTAGTTTGGTTAGAAGCTCATTGAAAGATTGGTCAGATTTTTAAGCTTAAAAGAACACATGTTTGAAACCCCAGAGAGAAATCTGTTTTAAAAGAAAATTCCAAGTACCTAGAGGCAGATTTCTAAAAATTACAAATGTATAACAGATGTTTAAATAAACCACCGTTGACAAGAGACCTATGGATTAATGGCCCTTTCCGGAGCCCCTTCCCCTTTCCTTCACGAAACATATTATCTTTTTAAGAATTTTATCTTTTATGTGCTTTATTTTGCCAGCAGGAGAACACACTCCCTCACAGCCAGCTGTCCTCTTCTGGTGACGTCATTGCCCCTCAATCTAACTCCCCCTGTCTAACCCATTGCATGTTGCTTCTCTTAACCCTGAAAATAATTACTAGAGATAACAGGCATGTCAGGGGCAAAAGGGAGAAGGTAAAGCCATACGCCAAGGCAGCTGCTAAGTAATTAAGGCTGTGGGAAGTAAGTTATAAATGTCAGAAGGGAAGAGGAGGTAAGAAAGATTCATTGGGAGCAATTTTAGTTAAAGAGATAACTGTGTGGAGATGTATGGTAGAAGTTTAGTAATGTGTGTATCTAGGTGGATAAAGAGAAATGTTTAAAGTTCTCTCCTTCTTAAATAAAATTAGTAATAAAATTTTTATAAAATAATTTAGAATTTATAACATTAAATATTGTAATAATGTATTTGAACAAGCCAAACAATTTAAGTAAACTGTCATTTATGCGGATTATATTTTAGAGTTCATTTTTCAGAGGAAAGAGATAAATAACATGGAAGCAATCTGATAGCAGAGATTTACTTACAGATGAAAACTTTAAAGTATATGTTGTCAGTCCACATCTACCCGGATAGCCTATTTTCCCTTACATGGAGGTACCCTGGTAACTGCGTAGACTAGGGTTTCTCAGAAGCAGTGCTAGGGACATTTGGGGCTGGATAGTCTTTGCTGTGAGGGCATCCTGCAGAGTGCAGGATGTTTAGCAGCATCCCTGAATCCACGAGAGGGTAGCACCTCCTTTCCTCAGCTGTGATGTGGAAATGTCACCTAGAGGGTAAAATTGCTCCATCTGAGAACCATACTAAGAGCAAGAACTCTGGAAACAGATCACCTAGAGCTCTATCTTCTGGCTCCGTAATTGCTGGCTGTGTGCCATAGTATGTCTTCAATGTTCCTTCCCAAAGTCCCATGCGTTGGAAGTTTAGTCCCCAGACAGGTGCTGATGGGAGGTACTGGGACACTGAAGAAGATGTGAGACCTACCGGAAGGTCTTCAGGTCATTGGAGAGTGTCCTTGAAGGAAGCCAGTTCCTTATTCTTTCTCTCCTTTGCTCCCTGACTATGATTTAAGCGGTCACACTCTAACATATGCTCCCACCATGATGTACTGCCGTAGGCCCAAAGCAATGGGAACAACCTGTCAAGACTACAGACTCCAATACCATGAGGAAAAATAAATCTTTTCTCCTTTAAGTTGATTATCTCAGACAATTGTTACAGGGATGGAAAGTTAACGAATGACTAAGTGACTGGGAAGCAGTCAATATTCCTGGAATCCTGAAATATCACCCATATCTATATCATCTCTAAAATAGATATGAATATTAGTGCCTACCTCTCGGACTTATGTCACAATAAATGGGCTAATGTGTAGACTTTCATTTACTGTTCTGTAACTATTTCATCCACATTTATGGTGAGCAGGAACTCCTGTCCTAAAGTTACACAGTCGGTGTCCATTGCTAGCACTTCTATACAGGTGAGTGTGACTGCAGACAGGATACTGATGCCCCTAGCACCTCCGCTGTCTCATTTACAAAACAGAAATAAACCGGTGTCTTATCTCCCTGGGATACTGAATGGTTTTGATAAAAGATTGCTTAGGAAGAGATACTCGGGGGTCATTACTAAATGTGTCAGATATGCTCTTGGTTATGCTTTAATTGACCTGCTTCATCTTTCACCCTTTATAACTGGCCCATTGGGCGTTAGAGTTTGTGGCCTCTGCCCAAAACAAGTATCGGTTGTAATCATGGTACTCTACTTACTGAAGGGCATGAGCTAACAAGTTTTGTAAGCATTTTAAGAGTGGTAACAAAAATTTTCTTCCTAAATATGATTTGACCAAAACCTCTAATGTCATTATAATATTACATTCTGTAAATTTGTGAATAAAATTTAAATTTCAGTGTGTGCCGTTCCATTCCTAGCCTTCATTTTGTCCCACTCCAGAGGCACCACAGAAGCAGAGGCTGGTCAGAGCTTGTTGGAGGTGGTCTCTGTGTGCAGCATTTGCTCTTAGTGATAATTAATAATAATAATAATCATAATAAAAAATCCAGCTAATTATTGTTTGCAGAGATCATTTTCTGGCTACTTTTCTGAGAATATAAAAAGCATTTAGTTTCCATAAAATAATGTAGAAATATTGTTATAATATGTATAATTTACATCAGATAGTTCAGCAAACAGTAATCTGAAGTCAGGCCTTGGTTTTAAAAAGTCCATATGATGTCACATTATTTTTTAATAAGTGCACATTGACTTAAGTCTTGCTTGTTGCATTCAGTGCCTGGTACAAAACAAGTGCTCAGTGAATTATTGTTTTTATTAACATGTAGTCAAGACACAAAACTGGGAAGCAGGAATAGGGAGACATTTAACATGTTCTGAAGTTGAAGAGGCTATTTCTTATAGAGCAGCAAAAGTAATTAACAAACTTCTTCACTGAAAGATTACAATTATGTACTTAATGGAACTCTGCTGTCTGGTATCAATATTAGTTATAAATATCTTCCAGACAAAGAAAATGTCAAAAACATCTCTTGTTGAAAAAAAGAAGAGCACTGAAATAAATGTAATAACTTTATAAAAGCTTATTAACTCATGTAGGAAAGTAAAGGATTAAATTATTTTAAAATGCTCTTAAGTTCTTTTTTACATCTGCAGTTCCAGAAAAATTGAATGTTACCCTTGGCAAAAAAAGGTTCCTAAATAGCATACAAAAATCAAGTACGTGTTAAACAAAACTGCACGAGAAGAGGCACAGACAGTGTTGACTGTTTTTATCCACAAGAAATTGTAAGTCTGCAGTGATGCATAGTATGCCTCCTGCAAGTCCACCTTTTTTCCTTTTATTTGTATGTTTGCAATGCATAATAAACATACTCATCTTGGAGTACTGGCATTGGTACATATACATATCTGCCTTAATCATCTAAAATGCTGATATACTTGCATCCCAGTAAGGCTGCAGGAAAAGGAATGGGCTATGAAGCCAGCAGTAGGGAATTGTAAGGATGTGTAGAAGAGAAAGGGTGAATAATCGCTGATGTGGTATGGCTGGGCACATTTTTTTCAAAAGAAAAGATAATCAAGAGACAGAGAGAGTGGGGAGGGAAAGGAGAGGAAGGAGATAAAAAATTAAGATGTGTTATGTGCACATACCAACTCCTTATGTACTGCAAACATGTTACTAAGAAAGATGTGGAAAAGGAAATATCAAACCTAAAGTAGAAGATACTAATAGATTGTTTGTACTGGTTCCTTCAGTAAGAGTACGGCAGGATCCTGCCTATTCCCATCTCTCTATTCAGTAGTGAGAATAACACCAACATCTGAACATCCCATCGATAAGGTTCACTGCGTGACCTCCACATGTTTGCTCTCTGGTCTCCTTTCACTGTGACTGAAGATCTTTGTACTGTTCTTGGCCTCTGCTAAGGGTAGGGTCAGTGGTTTCTGGGAGGCCTCTCACCGTGGTTGGGAATAACCCTGGAGGAGCTGGGTGGGGAGGCAGGATGAAATTCCAAGCCCTCAGTGCTAATAGCTTATCTTCTACATTATTAACAACATTTGTATTAGCATCTAACATTTTAGAACAAATAGCATTCTTTATACTCTCATTATTCCTGGGCAGGTTGTAAAAATACATTGCTACTCAAGTTTTGTATTCTGGCATTTAATCTTGAAGAAAAGGCAGAGGAAAATGTAATTTATTCAGTAGGGTAACAAATCTGAGCAGTATATAAACAGAAATTATGTTAAACTGTTTTATAATTTATGTTAGTCAAATAATCTGGTTTACACTTTCATATATTAAGACTGCAACTGAAATGTTAGAATAGAAATTATAGAAAGAGTATCTACTTTGTATTTTTCCTACTTTTTGTTGAGACACTGTGACAAAGTGGTTAAGAATCCCAATTTTAATATAAATTTGGGTGGGGTGGATTGAGTTCTAGACCTGTAATTTATTAATGATTTTAGCTGTCTCTCCTCAGGCAACTTGAACTTTTCCAACCTGCACTCTTTTTGTTTGTAAAGGATGATAATTAGGATTACCCTATAAAGTTGTTATAAAGATAAATTTGATATTGTATGCAAAGTGTTTGCTACAGTGCTTTCAGTTAATACCCCTCAAATAGTAGTTTTTATTAGTTTAGGGTTCATATTGATTTTTATGACATAGCTATGTACACAAGCAGAACTATGGACCCTGTAATTTAGACATATAAAAGGCCTTTTATCAATTATTCCCCTTTATAAATAAAAGAACTAGAGTTTGGATCTTGTCCTCAAGAAGCTTGGATCTCATTCAATATTACTGGCATTAGCTGCTGCAGATAAAGTGTTCGATTACATGTCTAACGTACAAAAATTTTAAAATGCCTCCATCAGAGTTAAAGAGGATAGAGGTCACTTTAAAGTGAGCAGGTATAGATGCTTAGCGTTAGGTAAAGGTGGCCTTAGATACAGCAGGCTTCAGGGGAGTTTCATAATAAATCTGTGCCCGAGGCAATCAATAAAGTGCTTCGGCTTCTTTTGTTTTAGGATAGTGTTCTTAGAAATGGGGAAATCAGAGTTTTTAGGAAGTTGACCTTTAAAACATAGACCTGGGATAACTAGATAAAAGTAGTATTCTAAGGTATCAATATGCCCATCCTTCCTTCGTTTACTCAATATATTAAATCAGTGATATGTAGAAAGCTCATTCTTTTAAATACATGGAATAATGACCGAGAAAGTAAAAGCAGTTCATGATTGTCCAGTTTCCTGATATCACAGGAACCCAAACATTGTCTAAAATTCCACCGGAATCACAATTTATTTTCATAAGGGTCTGTGATATGATATGTCTAAAATTATGATAGCTTTTTTTCCCCTAAGGGATCCTCCCTAGATAAGCAACAGCATCCTTTCAAATACACTTACGGAGAGATGAGTTCAGTGAGTTGGCAAAACTTCAAAACAATAATGCAATTTGAGAATAATGTCACCATTATTTCTCCTTTAAAAAAAAATGCTTCTCTGTCTCACAATAGAATAGTTCCTCTTGTCTCCTCCTCCACCCTCAATAAATAAATCAGACTAACTTAGATTAAAAGATGTTAACTGGAAGGAGGTGTGGACAGGAAGAGACTTAAGTAGAAGTAGGTGGGTCTGCCAAAGTGAAATGAGGCTGCATAGAAGAAAATTAGCAAAGAGAATGACATTAGTGGATTAATTACAAATCCTGAATTTTTAAAAAATTCTAACCAAGCATTGAATTTATTTGAAATGTTAATACAGTTGTCCCCCTGACTCTGACAAGTGCGGCAGGCTGTTCTAGATCAACTGGTGATCTATTTGAATTTTACACATGGAAACGACACAAATTTCAGCATCATTTATATCTCTCTACTACTGTAGTCCCAAACTGTATGGAAGGTGCCTTGCAGCACCACAACTCATTCACAAGGGTGGCATAGAATGTTTTAAATTTTCAAGAGAAAAAATATAGTGTCCACAACTGTCAGGAAGCCGTAAACTACTAGCTGGAGGTTAGTCACCGTTTTAAGATTACATTTGTCTCTACTTGTCTAAGTGACATGTATTTGCTAAGTGAATCAACATGAAAATAAGAGTGGAACAGGAAATGAGGGTGGCACTGTCCAATCTGATTACAAAGTTTGAGAAGTTCCTGTTACTAAGTAACTTATTAAAATGAAATAAATACACATCTATATATTTCATTCATGTGACTTATTATTAAGTTGTTAGGGAATAATTAGTTAAGGTATTTGGACCTAACTACTTAACAAACAGAAGTGTCAGGTAATTCTTTTGCCCTAGGAGTGCTGTGGAAATAACTTCTGAGACACTAGGGTCCACGAATTGAGAAAGTTTGACAGCTTCTATCCTGCTGTCTGCAAAAATGTAGAAATAGGTGTCAACATTTACACCTAGAATTAGCTACTCTGGGGAAGATGTGGTATTAAAATATTGTATTTGAACATATAACCACAGCCCGTCACCCCTCGGGAGGCAGTTCAGATCACCGTGGATCTAAAAAGTAGCCCTACACAAACATAAGTTTCAGAGGCGGGAGGTGAGGGGTGAAGTAGACAAAGCCTGCCTTGTTTTACTTTTTTTCTTTGTTCCTGGTCTCTACTTAGTTTCTACTTACTGAATCGCAAAGATTCCTCAAGCCAATTGCATTTTTCTTATCACTACTTAAATATGTAGCTATCAAACCTGTAGAACTAGTCTATTTGTACAAAGCAAAGGCATGTGTTTTTTTTTTTTCTTTCGAGGTCCTTGGATTTCATAAAAGTAAGCTCTTGTATGACTTTTATTTTAAAACATACAATGCCTTGTAGTTTATCAAAGAGTCACTTACTAGATGTTATTAAAGTATGATGGCCATGTATTTTATTGAGCTCCATGTATGTGTTCTCTTTCATGGCTTATCCTGGTCCTTTACCTTGCCCCTTTAGGTAATTTCTGGTAAAAGAGCTGAACCGCCAATCTCAACTTGTACTTTAACCCCCAAAGTCACAGCTATGAAGGAGCCATTGCTACATTACCATGGTTGTTGATTTGTCATAGACGTTGTTTTTCAGGTGGCAGTTTCCATCATTCGGCACGACTATCCCTGCCAATTTGCTATCAAGAGCAAGATGAGAGGTCTGATCTGTCATCACCAGCAGCAATCTTTTAGCTTCTTTTCTCCATCCAATATGACTCTTAAAATAAACATATAATTAAGCCTTGTACAATAACATAGATCTGTACCGTGGTTTTTGCCCCAAGTAAAGGATATGTTTGAGTTGACAAACTTTAAGCCAGGCTAGAATGATGTACTGCAGTACAGTGCTGCTTGCTTCATAAATAGCATTCATGTTTATTTGTATATCCTCTATTTCACCATAGTCATTCGCCCACACCAGTTCCTGGCTGTAGATTTAGTGTTCCGCTGGAGGAGGGATAAGCCAGGTTACAAAGCGGGACAATAAGGTCATGTGAGGGGACAACAGGCTGTTTCTGGTTTTTCCTTGGAGTGGGGTGCAAGCAAAGGGCAGCCTTTTGCAAAGGGTTTATTCAGGTACATGGTTCTCTCCTAGCTGAGCCCCTCGGTCCCAAACATATACTGAAATGATTAATATCGGAGATGTTCTTCTGTGCTACATTTTCGCTCCATAAATCAAAGAGAAAATAAAAATTCCAAATTCTTTGAGAGTGCTTCGTCTGAACACTCAGGCGGCCTGTGACATGAGATGTCTTACCTCACAGACAGCTGCCTGAAGCATGGCGTCGAAGCCTCCTTCAGGAGTGTCTATGTTTCCAGAGATCTTTTGTCTGTGAACTGCTTTTTCAAACTCAGTGATGTTTTCTGTCAAAGACAGCACATGGATGTATCCATGGGGAGGCATGCAGTCTAAATTGTAGTCACTATATGGGAGAAGAAGAGATGCAAAGTCTGTTTTGCCATGCTTCCATAAAAGTTCCAGAATACTACTAATAGTAAATTTGTGTAGTTGATATGAGAAAGAAGTAGAAGTTTTTTGGGGGGGTGGCAGGGAAAATTTGTAGCATAAAACTATGTAAAATTATAAGTTTAATATTGGGGAAGATATCTTTGTGAGCAGGAAACAAGAGCTGTAATGTTTGTTGTTAAAAAAATAAACATTAAACATGCTCTTTAATATAGGATGACTAAGGGCTTCTGATATGCTAATAGGCACTGTGAATTTTTAAGAAGAAAGTAAGATTTTTCAGTAGTTTCCTATCATAAATGGTCATGGAACAACTTCGGTCATGAACATTTTGGGGGGAATATTTTTGGAATTCAGCTTAAATATTATATTATTTGATTTATGAAAAAGAATATTGCGTTATTTTAAAAATGATGCTCAGTGTGGAATAACTGATGACCAATTAAAATTCATTATAATTATTTTGCCATTCCATGATATCTCAGAAAGCGAGAATCCTTCCTCAGGTACATTCACCTTCAAGGAGAGCTCGTGAAGCTCCATGAAAAGATAAATCAGTCCTAGCTTGGTAGAATGGACAACAGAGTTTTTGCTGACTTGGAATATGTAATGTAAGATGATTTGAGCAGTTTATGGAAGTATGAAATATGTTAAAATAAAACGATATATAAAAAGAATGATACAGATTTATTTCACTGATAATTGAACAGACAAAATGTATACTTAAAACTTGTACGCTTGGGTTGGGGATTTAGCTCAGTGATAGAGCGCTTGCCTAGCAAGGACGAGGCCCTGAGTTCAATCCCCAGGAACACCCACTCCCAAAACAAACAAACAAAAAAATCTTGTATGCTTAAGGTTAGTCCTCTTTTTTATGGTGGGGGATGTTCTATTTAAAATTGGAATTCCACATGGTAAGACAAAAGGCTTCCTGAGTGCCAAATGTTCATCTTCTGACTCACTCTCTGTGTGACAACTTTGCTATCTTTGTAGTCATATCATAAGCAACATAATTATACACAGTCATGATACAGTAATGGAGAGAGAGCCTCGTTATTGGCAAGACAGATACTTTAAAATATCTTAAACCCTAACTCAACAATTTTGCAACAATCAAAATGGGAAAATACAGAATTTCCACAGAGGATTTAATACATGATGCCTGAGTGTTAGAAGTTCATCGAAAGTTGCTAATGTGAGGTAGGGTTTTTGTGTGTGTGATAAAAAGTGAAAAAGTAGTATTTTAACAAATGCGAAATAACAAGCTGCACAGAAAAGTTTTCACCTCCTCCTCAAATATTTTTGATTCTTAATGAGAAAAAAATTATAAAACCTTCTAAGTTACTTACATAAGAACAAACAAAATAAAATTTTAGAAGACAGAAATTCCTTTATTATTATCCAAACCAAAAATTAGATACCTGCACTGATTATGAATCCTCTCGGGGTGGATGCTGATATATGGTGAAACAGTTTTATCAACGTATGAGCCAAATCCAAGGCGGAAGTCATGGGAGAAAAATGCCATTTTTCTCGATAAATCATTTCCAACAGAATTTAATTTTTCTATGTTATTGTGCATCGAGGCTGATACATCAACCAGATAATAAAGATCCACAGGATATTTCTTCAGAGGATGAATTTTCATCATAAAAGTAGCTTCAGCTCCTAGTTGAAAAAGAGCAAAACATCATGTAGTTTTCATTCTATACACCTCAGTATAAGCTGTCAAAAAGTCAGTTGCATTTTAGCATCTAGAACAAATGTCACAAATTTGTACACCATGAAGTTTGGAAGAGTCTGGAATAAGTATAAGGCATTTCAAAAACCAATTTATTAGTTTTCCTGTTCTACAATGCATGTTTCACAATTCTGTAGGCCAGACAGGGATAGTGAAAAATGAACCAACTCCACCTAAGTGTTATAGGGTGTTGTCACACAAACTATTGCCCCAAGTAGCTAAACAAGCACAGTGCAAAGCAGCAAGCAGCATTCTGTCTCCCATGAGGGTGTAGGGAGCTGTGCTTGAGGAATGACTCCAAGCAAACTGGAAAGATATTTAAAGACTGAATATAGGTGTCAATTCATTCTTTTTTGTTTGTTTGGTTTGGGGTGTTTTTTTTAGGTGCTGGGGAATCGAACTCAGGGCCTTGTGCTTGCAAGCCAAGCACTCTAACCACTGATCTAAATTCCCAGCCCCTGTCAAGTCATTCTTTAGAGTTCAGCTATACTTACACATCAAC
The DNA here is from genome assembly GCA_004026905.1 of Hystrix cristata. Classification (NCBI taxonomy): domain Eukaryota; kingdom Metazoa; phylum Chordata; class Mammalia; order Rodentia; family Hystricidae; genus Hystrix; species Hystrix cristata. The sequence goes on from PVJO010006831.1 coordinate 53,272, forward strand.
TGTGAGATCTCTGTTGCTGGCTAGTACCACAGGCCATTCAAAATAATGAGTATTTTGTCACAAATGAGCTAATGAGAAAAGTGGCAAAAGAAAAGTATACAGTGGTATCACAGGGAAGACCTGGGGAATATTTGTCCTACACATAGAACGCATAGTAGGGGCTCAGTAAATATACACGCAGATGGATCACAAAAGTGAGGCACTGGCCTTGAGCAGGATAACTGGGTGGGAAAAAGCACCCCAGTGAGAAATGTGTGGTGAGTTTCCCAAGGTCAGCTGTCTGTGATGTGGTTTTATTTAGTTCTTTATACTATCACCTGATACACTGCCCTGGGTTATTCCCTGAGGGCCCTATAGAGTTGGTAGGTCTGTTTTTAATGTAATATATATTGGAGAAAGTCATGTATTTATAATTTGTGAATTTTACTTTTAAACAAAAAAGCAAATGCTTTTTAAATCATAACTATTTGTCCGTGGAGAATATGTTAAGCAGAAAGCATTTTAAAAATTCCAACTTGTATACATAATTGGTAGTCGGAGCTCCTTATTGGGGGAATCCCCTAATGGACCAAGTATTAAAGCACTTAAAAGTGGCAATATTTTCAATGGTTTCACAAATCAGATGTTTCCCAATTGAATCACCTAACCTACAAAATAGTAAAGTTTTAATGTCATATAATAATAACTATGAGAGAAAGCAGTTAATTATTCATGCTTGATTTTCTTTATGTGCAGGAAATCTCTTAGTGTGATTTTCGTAGTTTGGCAGTCCAGGAGTCTGGAGGGAACATATGTAGCCCAGCTCCCCCTATTCCCTCAGCCCTTCCCTTTAGGAGCTGAGCTGCCTTTAGAGAACATTTATTCTGCTCAGCTGCGGGCTTTGAGGGACAAGACTTCTCTGTAGAAGTGGGACTGTTAGAAGCTGGAACCCAGGCCAAGCGAATGAGAAATATACACTGAACAAACTAAGCAGAATAGTTCATGTAGAAGGACTTGAATTTGAATGTGTATGTACATCAATGATTCTTTAAATTTATAAACTCTGTAGTTGTTTTTTTAACAGTGGACTTGGACATATGACTGAAGCCTTAGGCACTGGTCAGTTTTTTTTTTTTTTTTTTTTTTTTTTTTTTTTTTTTTTTTTTTTTTTTTTTTTTTTTTTTTTTTTTTTTTTTTTTTTTTTTTTTTTTTTTTTTTTTTTTTTTGGTGTTGGGGATTGAATTCAGGGCCTTGTGCTTGCAAGGCAAGCACTCTAACCACTGAGCTAAATCCCCAGCCCACTGGTATTTTTATCTTGTGAATCACTACAATTTATGGGGGCACTATCTATAGATGAATGCCCGGCTGTTTTTGTAGAGGCATTCCTAGAAGCAGCAAACATTCAGCATATTGTGCAGGGGCCTCAGAAAAAGTATGGGTTGGTGACCTCAGCAAAAATGCAGTCTGTAGCATCAGCAAAATCACAGTCCATGGAGGCCTGAGCTATTCAGGGCACTCCAGTCAAATGCCAGCCACACAGAGCACCTCAGCAGACACCATCTATTCAGGGCCTACAAGCAAATTCTGATCTCACTGGCCTCAGCAAAGAAGCGGCTGCGAGGAAGCCTTGTCAAATGGCCTGGGTTTAGGCATATAGACCACAGTGGCTTGGTTTTGGATTGCCTAGATGCAAGCCTTAGTGCAGGTACCTGGATCAGGCACCTGGGCTAAGGCCTTAGGTAAGGTAAATTTTCAATAATGGGGGAAAAGAGGGTTTTTCCATACACAGGTCTTTTGGTCATTGCTGCAAAGGACAATAAATGCTACTTTACATTGCAAGGCCCCTGAACTTCCTTTGAAGTTCAAGCTGTAAGTATTAGCTCAAGATAGGTAGCCCTAGATAGGCTGACCCCAAATACTACTTTATTTGCCAGAAGGAGACTGAAGGGGGCAACCTTGGATTACCACACCTTGCCCATGAGCTTCACATATTTTCCAAAACCTCAAACTAGATTGAATAACTATATATAAGAGCAAAAAGCCTTGGAGGCAGTTTTTCTAGGCAATAGTATTTCATAGTATGAGACAGTAGAAATACCTTCTCCTGGCAACATGGATAGTTCATACTGGAATACTACCAACAGACAGCTCAAAGGCCAGATGACATAAAAGCAATGGAACATAATGGTTCATAGAGAACCACGTCTAAAAATATGACTTATTATCAGCCAGGGGTGGTGGTGCACACCTGTAATCCCAACATTCGGGAGGCTGAGCCAGGAGGATCACTTTGAGTTCAAGGCCAGCCTGGGCTACATAGTGAGTTCAAGGCAAGCTTGGACTACATGGTGAGTCTCTTTCTCAAAAACCCAAATATATATATGACTTATTATCTGTGTCTGTCACCAATGTGATGTTATTAACAAGACACCTATGTCTTCATTGCTAGTTTTAAAAGCTATGCAGAGCTAGATTGTGTTTATAGATTCCATAAAATGGGGAAGGAATAACTGATAAAACCAAGAAAAAATTACTATTAGGCTTCTCCTAAAATACTTTTGAGTCTCTGCCTTTGGGTTGGAGCACATTCTTAGTTCTGAAAACATAATTTGGCCTAAAAGAATTACTAAACAGCTTGGGATTGGCTTGTTTTTAAGTTGTGTTGACACGGACCTTTGTTATGATAGTCTAGTACATCCCATTAACTGTAAAATCTTTAAAAAGTGAGACATAGAAGGCCCTGTAGTGAAATTCAAATGGCATTAAGTTGTTAAAATGTTGGAGGAACTTGTAACGTCCCTTTAAAAATTCAAGATTTAGCTAAAGAAAGATCTCAGTCCCACCCTGGCATCAAGAATCCATGTAGATACTGAGATGAAGCAGATTCAACAGATGGGGATGAAAAACTTCAGGCTTGAATTAAAAAAAAAACAAAACCCTCAAATAGACAATTTTATGTTGGGCTTTAATTCCTTTGAACATTCATTTCAGTATTTGTGTGTATCTTATCTTTTAATTTTAATCAAAAGGTTTGGAACTTCAGATTTCTTGAGATGTTCAAAATAATATGAGGTTTTTCCTACAATTTTGGGAATTATTTGAATATCTGAACATTTTTGTAGAATCTCATAGAACCACTACATTGGGTAAGATGCATAGGCATAAATTGGGGAGAGAAATAGAGTGAAATATTTAATTAAGGAAGTGCTATGATCCATTTCAGGGTGTTCTGGCAAGTCTTCACTGTCCACCAATGGTCTTAAGATTGCTACCAAGGGAGCTATTTGGCAAGGTAATGTGGCCATGTGAAAACAACAGCAGAACTATCCTGATAAACCACTGCGTTCTTCCCTGAAGGGTTCAGTAGCCTCAGGTTGATCAATTTCTTACCAGGTAGATCCAATCGTCTAAAATAAAGGAACTGGGAATGTTGGAGAAGGGAAGAAAACCTTCCTAGGAGAATCACCTTCCTTACAAAGCACTCCTCTTCAGTGGTAAGGCATAGTGTACGAGGTAATTTTATCTAAAGCATTTCATTAAATTTTTACAATCGACCTTCAACATATGCCTATCATTACTTTAAAACTATCTAGAATATTCCAAGCATCTGGTTTTATTAAAGTTACATTCATCGGGATTTTTTACATTAATAAGTGTGGACTTGACTGGAGAGTATTCTCCACATATTTTCAGCTGTAAGGTGCCACGGGCTCGTCTTTAGATTGGATTTTAAACAAGGATGTAAGGCCCTGGGCCTTTTTTATTTCACACGGAGTTAAATATAGCTGTTCACATCAGGGGTTTGAGGTGTTGGAGATAAAGGGTAATGATTACTTCATTTTCGTCTCTCATCTCTGTAACAATCACAGAAAATAATGAGTAATTTTCTGTGATGAGAAATGAGATTCTGGTGATGACTCAGTTCTTTTTTTGTTTCATGTTCTTTTTTGCCATGATACCAATACTTCCTTTATTTGGACAGCTTTATATTTTTGAAAGATAAGGAAATGTGAATAATCTATTTGAAAGTGTGTTCCTGTGAATGTCTTTAAAATATATTTATATTCTCCTGGATACGGAGCTTCCTAATTTTCCTTTTCCCCCCTGAGATTTAAATCACAAAATCAGGATATATTCCTGTCCATTTAGCTCTTCTTGGCTTTTACTTGGATACTTTCCATGGCTTCTTCATTTGTCTTCTTCTGCAGTCCCATTTTCCTAAAATTGCTGTCTATGCCACTGAGTCCATCTCTTTGAAGCTCAAAATTGCTTATGTCACTATCTGCTGAAAATCTGTCAATAACTGCATCAGTAGCCAATGCCCAAATGACTAAACATGGCAGATTAAATAAAGTGTCCAATAACCTCGACTCCATCTGCATATTTAGCTCTACGAATACATAACTGCATGTAGGTCTCCACTTACCCTCCACAAATACATATTCCCATGGTCAGCTTTCCTTCCTTCCTCTGCCATTAGTATCCTGACCTCCTTCTTCATGTAATTACCACTTCTAGACACTGCTCAGTAATCTGCTCTTTTCTGGACTGGGCAGAGTGTCATGTCCCTGTGTTTCCATGGCAATTTCCGTGTCATTATAATATTTACCACATAATTCTGAGATTCTAGACTGGGCATCTTTATCTTCTGTTAGTGGCTAGAAATTGTTACAGGAGATAGCGCTGTAGAATATTTACCACAGTATTTGGTACATAGTAAATACACGCGAGTTAGTAATTATTACTATTGCTATTCATAGAGTAGACTCTAATCTCATTGAGCAACATTAGTGTCAGAACTGTTTTTTTTTTTTTTTTTTGCCTCCGAAGCCCCTGTGTTTGACACATTGGCTAATCACTAACTAGGTAGTTACTCAGTAACTAACTACGCTTGAAATGCTTTTTGGCACAGCATTTCAGAAGGTCCAGGAAGAAGCTGGTATCTAGGACTTCTTTCCCACAGTGCAGGGAGTTTAGAGTTTCTTTAAGAAGAAAGAGTATCATCTGGTCCCTAAATGTTCATGGTGCTACATGTATTAGCTCCAGGAACGCCCTCTCCTCATATCTTTTCCAATTCTGAAGGATCAGATCTTTATTTCCTTCAATTAACTTCAAAGGGGAAGAGCTAAGTCTGTGACACAGAATGAGAAACAGGACTTGGAGGAAAGAGGATGACCTACTTCTAGCTATTGCCAGTGATTGGTTTGAACAGCCCAAAGAAACAATATGGTTTGAATGAATTTTAAGCAACTCAGATGATGACGTGAGCATCTCTAAGGTACGGGCTACAACAAACATGACTGGACACTAAGAACGGAGAATGGAAAAGAGTTCTACATAAGATGAAATTGAAACAACATAAGAAAATGTACAAAACTGAAGGAGGAAGAAAGAGAGGCTGATATTTATTCATTATATTTGAGTGTGGGAAGAAGTTCCCCCAAAGAGGATTGGTTTAAGACAGTAAGACACAAATTCCAGCCCATTTTTAAATCTTAGGGAGAGCTGAATGGGATGTGTGTCAGGGGGTGGAGTTAAGATGTTGACTTTAATTTTTTAAAATTCTGACATGAAGAAAGAATAAGCATCTTGAAAACATTTAAATTTAAATTTAACTATGCTAAACTAAAGGAATTTTTCTTATAATATTAAAATGAAGCATGTGTGCAGCATTTTCTTTTTTTTTTTTTAGCATTTTCTTAAATTAGTAAGGTATAGGCTATCCTAATCGTCATCATATACAGTATATTGTATTATTTCTGAGTTAAAATTAGATAATTTCCTTCCCTTTTATCTTCCTAAAGATTTAGTATGATTATGGTTAGAGAACATCAACTAGGATCATTAATTTTTCCATAAGATTTATAAGTAAGAACTTTTTAAAAAAGGTAACGTTCAAGGAGTAAAAAGCAAAAGAAAATGTAATTTTTCAACCTCACTTAAAATATTGAACATTAAGTATAGTCCTACAAGTATGCTTTAAGGAATCTAGTCAGTACATGTTTTTATTAAAGTATCCATGATGAATTAAAAAATGAAGAGACTGTATTGGACACCATAAATTTTTATCAGATGAGTATAATGTGATAATTTATAAATAGATTAAAGTTAATATTAGAGAATAAATATATTTTATACTTATGCATTATATCAAGTCCTGACTTCTGTGTGTCTCAGGAAAATACTTTTGCACCCTAGAGTCATGTTCCATGTATCTGGAGTTGGTAAAATACAGTTTATATTATGGCATCCCCGAGGTCGTTATGTCTTTGATGTCAAAACTCATTGTTTAGTTGACCTTATTTTCAATTTAATTTAATAAGTATTTGCTACAGTTGAGGATTATAAATACAGTTCTGCCATTACAGACCTCACAGCTATTTTGGAAAAATGATTTATACACTTTTGGACAATTAGGGTAATTTACATACAGTAAGTCAAAGAGTGAGAAATTGAATAAAATCAAGCTTCATAATGACCCAAAACAGGATTAAGCATTTCTCATTCATTCTCTTAGTCCTTTAATCTTATCCATACTGACTCTACCTTCTAACTCCTGTTGATGTCTCCAACACTTCTCTGTCTAACCGCAGCTCTTCCCTGAGCTTCAGCTTCAAGCAGTCCCACTCTGAAGTGAACCAGTCCCTCCACAGGCTGTGGCCTTCCCTACCTTCCTGACTTGCCTGAGCCATATTCCAGGAGTCCCTCATGGCCCATCAATCACCACCCTTAATGATTCCACCTTCTCTTTCTCTCTCATGTCCATCCAGTGCCCTCCTGCCTCATCATCTCCATCATTGCTTGTCTATAGCACTGAAACCACTTCCCAACTTTTGGACTGTTAATCTGTAGTTTCAGAAGAACTAAAATATCATTACATCTACAGAGGGAAAAAGCTGAATTCATTGAAGTGTACACATTAAATGTAACACACAAGTGGAAAAATGTAACTTAGTCTTCAAATATCAAATATTTTCAAAACCCAAAATATAAATTAAGGGCAAAATAAAAAAGACAGATAATAAGACGTAGGGAGATAGATCTTTTGCGAATGGGAAGGGGATCAAAAATGGAGGGAAAGGTGAGGGAGCAAAGGGAAAGGAGATGAAGAAAGTTTTGAGATAGGATAATCTGCTGAAAATGAGCATTTAATTAAAATACATTTTTATTGAGAAGAAAATCACACTGATAAAAGACAAAGATGATTAACAAGCTTAGGAATACATTCAAATTTTCTAGAATTAGCAAAAAAGGCAAAAGAAAACAATTAATGGACTAGTTATATTTCACAAATCAAAGATACTAAAAAGAATGAAAACAGGTAAAGTTGACTCATGAAAGGCTAAACTGAACCTCAATATTTCTTGTGAATTATATGGCAATATACATTAATACCTAAATAAATTTACATGCATTTGACCTAGTGTTATGGTTTGGGTCTTAAATGTCCTCCAAAGGTCCATGTGTCTCTCTCTCTCTCTCTCTGTGCCTCACGGCCACCTTGAGATGAATTACGTTCTGGGACCACATGTTTCTACCATGATGTACTGCCTTGCCACAGGCCCCAAAACAGCAGAGCCAAGCCATCTTGGGCGAGTTTTCTGAAATCATGAGTGAGAGTAAATCTTCCTTTGAAGTCAATTATCTAAAATATTTTGTCCTGATGAGGAAAGCTGACTAACAACCTAGCACATCTACTTCTAGCAGTGCATCCTAGAGAAATATACTGTTGCTTAAAGATATATCCACACTGAGTTTTGTTCAAAAAAACTACACTGGAATTTATCGATTCACTTGAACTTTGTTATATTCATAAAATCTGCTTATAGAAAACTGTCATTGTTATAACATTATTTTCCTGTTCTGGAATATTAAATTCTTCTCCATTTATTTGTTTTTCTTTTAGGTAACACAAGGGGTCCTACACATTTTAATTTTTTTAATTTTATTTTAATGGTACATTTTAGATGTACATATTGTTAACATTCATCATAGGGAATTTGTACCTGTACATGATTATATCTTGTTGCTTCTTTTTTCCCCATTCCCCTCCCCTCCCCCCTTCTCCCTCCCTATTTACAAAAGATTTGTTTCCATTTTTTCCTTCCATTTCTTATTTCTCTTGTCTCTCTGTTCCTTTCCCCCTCCTTTGTTCCCTTTCCCATTTGGACATTTTCTTCCCTTTCCCAATATAATACATTTTAGTCTTTATTTACACTTCAGTTTCTCACACCAGAGAAACTATGTGGCATTTAAACATGTATGTCCGATTTATTTCACTTAAAAGTATGGTCTCAAAATGCATCCATGTACCTAGGAACATCTCAAGCTTATCATTCTTTATGGCAGAGTAGTACTCTGTTGTATTAAAAAAAACCCACATTTTCTTAATCCATTCTGCTGTTGATGGGCATTTGGGCTGTTTGCAAGATTTAGCTATTACAAACCGTGCTTCTGTAAACATTGGTGTGCGTATATCACTGTGGTATGATGCTTTTAATTCTTTTGGGAAGATACCAAGAAGTGGAATAGCCAAGTAAAATGGAATATCTAGTCTTAGTTCCCTGGGGAATCTCCACACTGATTTCCACAGTGGCTGCACCAGTCTACACTCCTGCCAACAGTGGAGAAGGGTTCCTTTTTCCCCACACCCCCTCCAGCATTTGTTATTGACTGATTTGTTGATAATAGCCATCTCACTTTCTGGAGTGAGATGGAATCTCAGGGTTGTTTTAATTTGTATCTCTCGAATGACCAGTCATGTTGAACATTTTTTCATATGTCTATCTATTGTTTCTACTTCTTCATCCGAGAAGTGTCTATTCATTTCTGCTGCCCACTTTTGGATTTGGGTCTTTAAATGTGGGGGGTCTGATTTTTTTGAGTTCTTTATATATTTGAGATGTTAGTCCTTTGTCAGAGGAATAGCTGGCAAAAATTTTTTCCCACTCTGTGGGTTGTCTCTTCGCTCTGTTGGTAGTTTCTTTTGCTGTGCAAAAGCTTTTTAACACGATCAGGTCCCAGTTGTTGATTCTTTGTGATATTTCCTGGGCAACTGGGAATTTGTTCATAAAGTCCTTGCCTACACCTATGTCTTCAAGAGTTCTACCTAGTCTATCTTCCAACAGATTTAGTGTTTCTGTTTTAATATTTAGATCTTTGACCACTTTGATTTTAGCTTAGTGCATGGGGAAAGATACGGGTCTAGTTTTAACCTTCGGCATGTGGAGAGCCAGTTTTTCCAGCACCATTTATTAAAGAGACTGTCTTTCTTCCAGTGAGGTTGTTTGGCCCCTTTGTCAAAGATAAGGTGACTGAGAGTGTTTGGACCTGTTTCTTCATCCTCTAACCTGTTCCATTGGTCCTGGGGTCTGTTTTTGTACTACACATTTTTAAATAAAAGTTTATTACTAGACAGTTTACATTTTAAATTGCTTCTATGAATTCATCTTTTTTCATTATCTTTAATACTACATAGAGGATTTACTGATTTTTAAAAAAACAATGAGCCATAGTAAAAAATATTGGTACTTTAATTTTGGGGGATTTTACAGGTAGATAGATAATGATAATTTTGCTTTATCTTTTCAGAATACTTATAGCTCTTATGTGGCTTTCATATCTAATTGTCTTTATGTAAACTCTTCACACGGATTTCAATATACCTGTATATAAAGGAAGTAATCTTTCATTTTAGTGCCAGGAATGGGGATTGGATTTTATTGGATGATTTTTCAGTCTCTAGTTAGATAACAACATGTTTTATCTATTTTTCTCAGACTGAGATAAAAAATACATTAGTTACAAAAATAAAATACCTTTGGTTCACTAAGCCTATTTATTTTGTGATATTGCTCTTAGTACATACAGTCTCATTTGACTTGCTACAATTTTATTAAGGGTTTGATAGTAGGATTATACTAATCATGTAACAACTGAACAATTGCTCAGCCTTCTCTGAATCTATCTAGTTTAAATGAAACAAAGATATTGTGTTCCTTGAAGGCGTCAATGAAACATTTCTTACCATGAAAACATTTAGAACATTCTTACCATGAAAACATTTAGAACATTCTTACCATGAAAACATTTAGAACTAATGTCTTTAAGGAGTATTTCTTATTTTTTTAAAGGATGTTTAAAATGTATAATTATAAACATTTATAAATTTTTAACTTCTATATGTTTTTAGGTTTCTCCTGAATAAATTTTAGACATATGTTATTCCCTGCAAATTATCTTCATTCTCAAGATTTAAACATTTTACCATACATCTTTGGGCTAAATATTTTCTTAATATTCTCTTTTTAGATACTTGTTTTGATGGTTATAGTTCATATAATTAGGTTGTTTTTGTCCTCTTTTCTTAATTAGATTTGCTCAGTATTTATTTTATTGGGCTTTACAGAGAACCAGCTCTTGGATTTATAAATTAATTCTAGTTTTTTATTTTTGTTTTGCATTTCATTAATTTTCTTGTTTATATTTTTACTTTATGAACTCCTTTCCTTTCTTTTTTATGGTTATTTTATTTTTGCTCCTTCTATTTCTCTGGATCCTTAGTTCATCTTTATTCATTCTTCTTTAATAATAAAAGAATTGAAAGTTTTGTGTTTTCCTTAGAATGATTTCAGCCACATCACATATATTTGGTGTGTTTTCTTATTGTCGTAATTATTCTGTGACTAGAGTTTTGACTTTTTCTTGCAGATAGAATTATTTAGGAGAAGCTTTTCTTAATTTTGCCATTCTTTTATATTTATCTTTTTATATTGATTTCAAATATAAATTGATTTCAAGTATAATTGATTTCACTGTGCTCAAAATATTGGCCTACAAAAAGTTTCCACTCTTTGGAACTAAATTTTCTTGTGTGAAATATGATTAATTTAGAAATCGTCTATGTGTTTTTTAAATGTTATTTTATTTACCAAGTACTACAGACTGAATTATATCTCCCTCAGATTCTGAAAGTCCTAATTCCTAATGTGATGTATTGGGAGATATAACCTTTAAGAGATACTTAGGTTTAAATAAGGTCATGAGAATGAGCTGGCACCTTCATTTTGGACTTTCCAGGCTTTAGTACTTGTAGTCTTTCTAAAACTGTGAGAAAATATATTGCATTATTATATATTGCCACCCAGTATATGTTATGGCAGCAAAACAGACTAAACAGGAATGTCTATCCTGCAGATAGAAGATGGCATGTGACCCTGGAGAACTGGTAATGTGATTATACAAGATTGGTAATGCAATTGTACAAGAACTGTACAAGATTGTACAAGCACTGGTAATGGAATTGTGAGAGATATTTTTCATGACTCAGTTATATAGTGCTGGAGTGCAGACTGCAGAGTGCACAACTGAAGGTTGTGTAGGGAGTGCTCAGTGCAGGACTAACTCCTTCTCCTGTGCCTTCTACACACAGTTTAATTAAAACCCACATGCATAATAGACAACATATACAGCTTTGTTACTTATATACATTTGCTATAGTATATATTTTATAAGTAGTCCAAGACAGTTCTACTCATTGTGGACCAGGCAAGGCAAAACATTGGAGACCCATAAACAAAGACATAGAGTTCACTAATTAAAATGAGTTGTTCTATCGTACTGTATGACTTCTGTTTATTTCTCCAGAAGACATTAAGGGTTTTTTTTTTTTAATTCTCTTAATATGAAGAACCTACTGAAGGAAAATGAAGAATGGAGAGACAGGAGTGTAGAATACTGGAAGAAAGACTTGTACTAAAAATCAAGTAATAACTTGCCCTCAAATTCAAGTGTGCTTTGGGGAGTCTCCCCAGACACACTTAAGTCAGGATACTGAAATAAAATTGAGTTGTATGTATGCTCCTGTTGTAAGTTAATGTAACCTGACATGGGCCAGGGCCTGGATTAAAACCCTGAAAACTCTTATGGATAAACTGCGGGAAAGGTACTAGGTGAAAGCATTGCTGGGGATATGGAAAGTTATAAGAAATTGGGAGATTGAGAAATGGTCTAGGAGAAGACCTAGGTAGACTCAGGTAGATCAGAAAAACCAGGATAATGAACCTATTAGAATAACAGGAAGACAAATAGAAATCATTAAAGATGGTTAGGCAATCGTGACATAAAAAGCTCTGCAAGACAGATTCATGTGGAATTATAGGCATATCAAAGGACAGATTTTAGTGAACATACTGTGTTAGAATTAGGTGAAGAGTATATAAACTTTCTCTCTCACTCCACTGTGCTAATTTTTGTTTTTTTCAGTAGAAGGTAACAAGAACCACAATCTTACCAATCCAATTACTTAAATGTTTGTGCATTCTTTTCCAGCTGTTGCTCATAAGGGTCCATACTGGGCTGTTATTATTTTATATGGTGAAGAGTACAGTTTTAATTGGAAGCTAGGAACATGCCTAGGGCCAAGAAAGAAGTGGATTTTGTTTTTCTGGTAATCAAAGAGTCTGGAAGAAATAGTTCTGCATTTGGAATGGGATGAAGAATGTGTCAAGATTTTAAAAATTAATGACAAGGCAGGACCACCCACAAATGAAATAATGAAAAGTTATAAGTAATTTCATACTTTTTTAATGGTTTAAATTGATCCATCTAATGCATCAAATTGAGTGGTGCATACCTGTATACCTTGACTTATGTTACTAAATGTAGTTCATACACTGGAATTCTCTAGCTCTAGAGGAAATGAATACTTTTAGAGGCCTACTACATGTATCAAATTGTGGGATACACAGGATAGAAATAGAAGTACCAGAGAACTATAGGAGGAAAGATATATCTTAACCTCAAGAGCCATTGCCAAGATGCCCAAGGTAATTATGATCATAATGAACTAGTTTTCTGCTTAAAAGTTCATCACAAAGACCATAATTACTTAGCTTAATTCACATCTCCTATTAATTAATTGATCAGTGCAGACAATAAATATTATAGGGTTCTTGTTATGTGCCAGAACTCTACTAGGGGAGAAAGAGCGAGAGCGAGCGAACGAGCGAGAGAGAGAGAGAGAGAGAGGGAGAGGGAGAGAAAGCACAATAAAACATATTTCCTTTCCTTTCTCCCAGAGCTGCAGCAGAGCAGGAACACAGTGTGATCAGAACACTTAATTAGACTCTATTGTGCTCAGGTTTGCAGAGTGCCTGAGGTCACACAGCTAACTTTATGATAAAAACTAAAATTCTGATTCTGAGCTCACTATGATTTCTTCTATAGCAATGCTGCCTGTTACATATATTAAGCATGAAGAAATTAATATGAGTTGTAATTTCAAATTAAGAATAGTAATAAAAATCACCAAACCTGGACGCAGTTGGATTGACACTTCCCCTGGTGTCACCTGGGTATTGATTTCATCTTCACTTGGTATTATGACACGCACAGATGGGTATTCTATGGACGCTGCCAAACAGCCTTTGCTTATTAAATTGGAAACAATATCACACCGTTCACTTCTTGATCCACCTGAAATGAAATCCTGTTTAAAAGAAGGAAAATCACCAATTGTTTAATGCATATCATTTCAGTTATAACCAAAGAAAACCTAGGATAGAAATACTGCCAAGACATCATTTCCAGTGTAAAATAAATTATGCAACTGTTTAAAATAGCTGCATGTTTCCAATAAGAGTACTGGCAAATTTGTCATAACTAAAACTGAAATTTCTAAATCTCATTTAAAGAGAAGAAAATGAATTATTAAAGGGGAGATTTAAACCAAGCACTTTAAATGGTAACTGATCACTGTAATATTATACCAACTTAATTCTTTCTAAATATTTTACTTTGGAAAGAGAGATCCAAAAGAAAATTTAACTAAAATAGACCATTCATTGCTTCCAAATGTGAGCCTCAGTTCTCAAAGAATTCAACTAGTATGTTTATTATATATCATTATGTTTGGAATATGAGAGCAAGTCTTTAGAAATCATATGCCTAATTAAATACTGAAAATTCATAATAGAAATCTAATTCCTTAGACCATAAAATTGACAAACTTCTTATACATACAACAGCCTGTAAGTAATTCAGTAAACCAAGGAAAATGTTTGTGATGAGGTAGAAAGATCTAAGATTAGAGCTCAAATTATCCTGACTTTGCAAATGATTCTAAAATTTTCACTATCACTTGACATTGAGTAGCTGATAGTTATCCAAGAGCCATGCAAGTAAACTGAAATAAGTTTTAATTTATTTTGAGAAAAAATGGTATTTTTATTTTTCCATGTAACCATTCTGATTTTCCCCTAAGAATGGAAAATGTATAGAAAAGAATGGATATATATTTTATTTTATGTTTCTTTTGTTTGTTTTGAGATAGGGTCCTACTATGTAGTTTAGGCTGGCTTGGAACTCACTATATAGCCCAGGTTGGCCTTGAACTTGCAGCCATTCTCCCGCCTCAGCCTCTTGAGTGCTGGGATTACAGGTGTGCACCACTATGTCCAGCTATGTGTTATTTCATATCCTGTTGCTCTGAAATATTTGGGATATATACTTATCCAGGAGCTGGATATTTGCTCGGTACCCTAATGACAGTGGCTGTTTTGATCCAGCATTCACTCATTCGTCTTTATTTTGGATGATTCAGAGAATTGGATTTCTAATCATTCAGTTAAAGAATGTTGATTGAATATCTGCTCAGGGACCATAATTTATCAGGTGCTAGGTATATGGAATACGGGAGGCAAATTGAGTCCTTATCATCAAAGTCAATAAGACATGGACGAATTTAGTCACTAATCAAGTAAATATAATTATCACGAGAATTTAATTTAGGAAAGTACACAATGTCAAGAGTTATAGAGATGGAATCACCAAGTTTATGTGGTCCTTGACTATAAGGTCACTAATTAAAACAGGGATATTCTGGCACAGGTGAGTATTAGCTAGGAGGATGGTATACAAATAATGTGGAGTTCTTCAGGGAAAGGTAGCAAATAACTGCTGTAGTATGTGTCACGTTCTTCTAGAGAGCCAGAGGCTAGGTGGAGGACCCACTTTTCCCAAGTGTGGGGAACACTGAGAGTGTGAGTCTTGGTATGTGTTTACTCACCCATGACTCACATGGCATGTTACAGACAAAGGGCTATATGCCTTTTACAATTGTAACCGCCCCGAGATTTCAAATCATGGACAAGAACGATATGCAAATAGCTTTACATTTTTTCTTCAGCCAGCCAGGGAATCTATTATTTGTGTATAGAGAATGGAGAAGGGCGGGTGGTTAATTTACTGTAACTGTGCATCAAGCTATGCCGTGTGATCTCTAAATGTCAAATAGTTTTGCTGAACTCATCACAATCTTCTCAATTATTTTGCAATGTCTGAATCAGCATGGCTGTTGTTACCCAACTGAAAAAACTAAGTCAGGAAAGTGCTGCCAACTGGCCAATTAGGTTTGAAAAGGGAAGAAAAGACCCGCAGCATCAAATTTAAGAATGGAATGCTGTTCCTACCCAGGGTGGCCTACTTTTCACTTTGTATAAAAGAAAAGCAATTTGCAACCACACCCTTTTAATGTTTGGTATTTTGTGTCGTTTTAATTTCTTCTAATCCTTACGTTTTATTTTTTCTACAAGAAAACGCAGACAACTTTCTGCATCTAAAACCTAGTTGAGAATGAAAAATCCAAGATGAAGTCACTCTGGCTGGCTTTGTATCAGTTGCTACTTTTATCTATTTTAATATAATATTCTGGTGATTTAAATAAGACAAGTTTTTCTCTGATTTCTATGTGCATCTTTTTGACTTCCAAACATGGCAACCTGCACAGAAAAGTAAAAGAATCCTATAGTTGTCCTTTAGACGTGAGTGTCCCTCTTATCATAGTTTCGGGTAACTGTGCTTCGAGGTTCCCCTCTGAACTTCTGTGACACACTGCATCAGACGTGTCAGTCGGGAAGAGTTCTTCAAAAGTTAGCATGACTAACCCAGACATTAACAAGAAACATGGCCCATTGAGCTAGGTAATGTTGATAATGTCCTTTCTATCAGAATTATTTTCTGATTGCTTTTATGTAGCATAGAAAGAAAGAGAAGATAAAGGATACAGAATAGGAGATTAACATTCTACCTAGGAATGCAAACAAACTCAGTACACGTTATGTAAACTTTTTAGTGGCATTTTTAAAATTTTTTTTTAGTGGCATTTTTACTTTTGAAAAACTTTGACTCTTATTCAAGTCAGATTTATTTTCTTACTGTTTGTCTGTTCTCATTTTGAAAAAAAACAAAACAAAACAAAACAAAAAAAAGCAAAACAAAAACTTCCTCATCCCTCCCTTTTCCTCCAGCCTTCCTATCTGAGAAATAAGACACAAATTGCTTCTGTGCCTCAGTGATGGGTGATCATCAAAACTTCAGCCTTATGTTCTGGCTGCTGATAATGTCAGGTCAGCCTGTGGGGAGTGGATGGTTCCTTTTTCAATGACGCGGAGGATGATGGTGGCTGAGTCCAAGCCGTGGTTGCTTCTCCTGAGGTTGTACTATTAACCCGGGCAATGCTTCTTTTTCTGAACTACATCAAAGTCTATGTAGTTACAAATCCCGTGTCTTAAGCAATGCCTGTGTGCGAGATGCTACTCACATACTGCTTCATTACATCTTCACAGTAGTGTGAGGGAGGTACAATTGGTATTTCTATTTTAGAAGTAGGGAAACCTGAGGTTCAGACTGATGAAGTAGCATGCCCAAGTCTACACAGTTAAAAACTGGTTGAATTAAGATTTGAATCCAATTCAGTCTCCTTAGAACCTGATTTTTAAATTGGATTATGCTGCACTTTGTAGAATATTTGGGGACATACACAGCCAAGAGACTTTCTGATATGTTTCTTGAGACCACATCTGAAGGATCTGCCAACGAAGGACATAGGTTTGCCTCCTTGCCTTGGACAGACACCTTCCTCTC
This sequence comes from Hystrix cristata, assembly GCA_004026905.1. Taxonomy (NCBI): domain Eukaryota; kingdom Metazoa; phylum Chordata; class Mammalia; order Rodentia; family Hystricidae; genus Hystrix; species Hystrix cristata. Next base: position 70,174 of record PVJO010006831.1, read on the forward strand.
CACCTTGTCTTACCTTCTCCCATCTGATCACTCATCCTGAAAATCCTCAATCGCTCCTCTGTGGTAGGACTGACTGTTAATCCCAGAACTGTGAGTTTGCTGACTTTGGGGCCAGTCAGAGAGGGAGAAGGGGGTCCCTCTGAAATCTGCCATTAAAGATGACTGACAGCCGGGCTTCTGGACCGCTGAGAGTGCTCCAGACTTCCCTCGTGAAAGCGTTCTGTAGCTGAGGTCAGGGTGGCTCAGACTTCAGAGCGCTAAGAGTAATATGGAGTAGTGGCTTAGAGTTGGGAAATACGGAGCCATGAAACATTCTTGATAAGAGAAAACCTACAAGTTAAGTTCCAAATCTGAGTTTATAGAGAAAAGGAAGACTCTGGGAGCGGACGAATTTGGCCCTCTCTTTGGCTTATCCGAAGCGATGGGACTGGATTCTAGACACTGTCGAATTGTCCTCTCTCTGATGTCCATCGCCTGTCTCCACAGGTTGTGGTGAATCACTTCCTAGTGTGTGAACAACATTGAATTTTCTCACTGATGGGGCCCAGAATGTATCAAAGGAGCTCCTGCTGTCAGCAAGAAAGGCCGACTTGCATTTTGTGCACCTCTCCGTTGCACCTACTGACTTGGTTCACAGAAGGAAGTGATGCCTGCACCCGCCCACTGCCGAACTGCTTTTCAGCTTTCTTTTTCCTTCTGGGAGATGTCTCAGGACAAGGAGTAACAACAAAGGGTAGAAGCACGGTGATAAATATAGTTGTTAAGTTAAATCAGAGGAGACAAAAGCTAGAGATTTATCTCCACGTCAAGCAAAAGGTCCTTAAAAACCTATCAATTCCAATTCCCAGAAGCTACATAAATTAACTGTAAAATTGCCTAGGAAACTTCCTCAAAGAAAAAATAAATCACCAATTCAGTAGCAGGGTTTTTTAATGCAGCTTTTCATATACAGGTAGTTCTGATTAAAAAGTACCAACAAAAGAAAAAACTTGCAAAACAAATTTAGAGCCAAGAAACAAGGAAAGCATTATAATTGTTATACTAAGAATTTTTTCATGAGGATTTATTTCTTTTGGTAGAATACAAAGATACTAATTTTGTACAATAAACATTTTCTAAATTATTCTTCATTCCATGGAATTAAAAAGTACACACTAGCTCATGAATAGGGTCATGTGTCAAAAGAAAAGCATCGCATTTTCCATAAATAACCAACAAATTGATGCGCAATGTTAGGAAATGGAGTACATGATTTATCTTCAAGTATTTCAAATAAAAACAAATGAAATAGACCAATAAATTAGCTTGCTTTTCTTTAATAAGCAAATACAGGAGAACAATACAACTTGGGTAAAACTTTATACGTCAAGCTGCCACATGAATTTCACACCAAAGCTTGCTAAACTATCAAAACTTACTATCTGTGTTTGCCAATTCCTTCTATAGAACAGATGGAAAACATAAAATGGTTTACACTTCATTTCAAAACTACTATAATTTTCCCAATAAAAAGTTATATTTGATTTTATATTCAGCCAGATATACTGTTTCCAACAGCATAAAATGAAATAAAATTTTCCTGATGATCAACATTATCTTTTTTTCCCCCGATGAGCCTTCAAGGCACAAAATATTAGGCCAATGAGGTCATGCTGGAGACAAAGTCAATCATGAGGAAAAGAAGGAAAAAAGAAGAAAGAAAAAGAAAAAGCACACCTCTTGAACACACCATCCACATTCCGGACCCAGCTCAAGGCACCTGGCACACGATGCTGCGTTTGAAGATACACATCTATTGTCTTCTGTAATGGAGGACAAAATGAGCCGTTAGGGTTTACTCTCACTAGGAAGGTATACAATTCTAAACAAAATGTATTTTAAAAACTAAAATAAGATGTCCTTTTGTTTTAAATACATGATATCAAATAATGTATAATTTCCTTAGAAAGAGTTTATACTGCTCATTGCAATTAATCCTGGAATAGTTACTATTTAGTTTTATAAAATTGAGGGGAGAAGACGGTAACAAAAATATGATTTTAGACTGATTTTAGGATTTGGCTTGAATTCTACTGCAATAGTATGAGATCTTTCAAATTTTGCAGTGTGTTGAAGTCATGTTAAATTTCATATTTTCTGAACCAAGCAGTTCTTCCCCCCCGCCTTTGGTTCTAGAGTTTTTCCTATAAAAATTATCACAATTTTTACAGATATCACTCTTAGGATGTAAAGCCATGTTCAGTCATAATTAAGTTTCTGAGAAATAATCTAGACAGACATTTAAAAATTAAAATGGAAAGCAATTGGTCCTCATATTGATTATTTTGATGTGAAGAATATCAGAATCAGACATAATGGCATGATTCAGTATTTTAGAAGTGAAATAGTTAAACTGAATGAATTGTTTCAGTTAGCCCAGTTTAATTTCTCAGACTGGATCTCTTTAAGGTCCCTAACAATCTACTTTTCCACATATTCCTTACTAGGACATATTTTAATAGCATAACTGTGTCAGCAAATTCTTTACCTTTATTCTTCTGTATACTAATTACTTAATGTTTAAATTTCATTGTTATAGATTTAAATATATAAACTATAATACAGAATGAATCGCAGGGTATTTTATCTTGAGATTGTGGTTGAAAAACACATCCTTTCCACAGTTTGTGCTTTACCATGAGCAGTCCTAAGGACACTGGAAATCACATTCTATCTACCTCTCACAGAGGCACACAGTAAATGAGGTGAACATCAGGGATCTAAGTAACTCAAACATAAAATACAGTGTGACAAGCACAAGGGAGATGTTGCCAAACTACTATAGGCACCTGGAAGTAGGGGCTTCTCTCTCTGCTTTAGAAGGAAGGACAAGGGTGGAGGAGGAGTGTGTCTTTAAGGCTAAAGCAGAGGCAATGACGTCTAGTGCCTCTCTCTACTGTCTCAGTTTGTTTCTTCTAAACTGCGTCTATCTGCTTTGAAAAATCCAACAGGCATTAAGAAAAGTATGTGTGTATTTGTGTCCACAATCATACATGGACATGGTGGTTTTGAGAATGGAGACCATATCCCTATCCCATTCCAGTTGGTTTCTATTTCTTTCTCTCTCTCTCTCAGAACTTTCCCATAATTGTGGAATTCAGGGGAAAAGACACGTTAAATGTGGCATACTGTGGGTGTTGGCAGTGGGCAGAAGGAGAAAGGAGCTGCAGCAGAGATGATAACTGGGGTAGCAGTGAGCACCTGTCCTTGCATTTCCCCCCGTCTGGTTTGGGTTAAGCTGAGAATATGATTCCTAACATCCTTAGTATTTTATTATTTACTCTGCATCCTTTTGTACCCCTTCTCCTTGACTTTATATCATCTTTTCATATACATTAGCCAATGATCTTTCTATATCTGGCCTGGAATTCTAAGAACTAAAAATAACTAATGTTTTGGGCTCCTTTCATTCCCAGCTTGGCCACTTAAGTATGAAGTCTCCTTAGCCTAAAAATTGTCCATCTGGCTTAGCCTGCAAAATGTACAAATTGCTTAGTTCTAAAATACTCAGAAGAGTGAGTGACGTTTTTAGTTCTGTTCCCAGAAAAAACCAATATAGTTCTAGAGATGAAGCACATTGGCCAACTGCTGTGGTCTGAGTGTGTATATGCTAAATGTAATGTATGTGCTAAAACATGGTCTCCAGTGCAATAGTGTTAAAAGGCAGGGCGTTCTGAAGTGATTAGGCCTGAGGTCTTCCCTTGTGAATGGATGGGGGCCCTTATACATAAGCCTCACATACTGTTTGGCCCCTTTCTACCTTCTGCTCTTCTGCTCTGTAAAGACAGAAAGCACTCAACAGACATTCAATGCCAACATATTTATCTTGGTTTCCCCTGCCCCCAGATCTCTAAGAAATTCCTGAGAAGGCTGGTGATTTAGTTCAAAGCTAGAGTGCTTGCCTAGCATGCATGAGGTTCTGGGTTTGATCTTCAGTCCTGTAAAAAAAAAAATTCCATGGTTTATAAATGATACAATGTCAGTTATTTTGTTGTAGCCACATGAAAGGATTAATACACAGACCTAACTTGACTTTTAGCAGCTGTGAGCCTTGAGCCAAGTGGAACATAAAGTGAGGTCTATTCCAGTTCACACTTGACCTAGCCCTTCCCTCAGCAGGTAGAACCTTTAAGACTACAGTCTCATGGAAGGGAAGCTGAAGAGTCTCAGACTCTGTTTCTAATGGTTGTTGGATTCTGTCCTAAGTTAACCCAGATTCAGGCTCTGTTTGGGCTTCTACTTTCATAGCACACATGGTGCATAATAAATTAACAAGCAAAAATCTGTTTTCTTTGTATTTGCTTTTGTTCAAAATGTTCTAGTGTTGCCCTCTGTTTTCAAACTTCAGACACCTAAATATGATGACTGAGAAGGACAGACTTTGGTCCTGTCAATACTTCCCAGGTTCCAGGGCTGACATTTCTCAGAGTGTATGTAGCTACAGGGAAAAAATCCCATAAATGGATCTGAAGGAGGTAGGCCTTGCGGTTCTGCAGAACTGGAGGAAGGTCATAAATTGAACTCCATGGGAACAATGTCAAACATTATTCCTGGAGCCTGTCACGGTTACACTTCACAGAAGACATGCCAGATACACTTTGACATGGCATTTTAAGGGTTTTCTTTTCAATCTTAAATATGCAAGTGAGTAAAATACCTAAGATGCACACATTGCATCAATTATAGCAATTCTTGCCACCGAATAGGCAAATTGTCACAGTGCTGTTAGTAAGCATGTGCTAAGGATCTCCCTCCCTCTCTCTCTCCTGTGATAGCAGAAATCTTTACACTGCACACACATCAATGTACAACTCCTGTTTACAGACACTGGCATCTGTCATCAGCCTCCAGATCTGCCCTGCTCATTTACCTTCCCATCCCTGATGCAAGTATGTACACAGCAAGCCTACTTTCCAGTGGTGGTTTCCTGGCAGCTCTCGGCACTGCCCTGACACCTCATCAGGGTGTATGACTGAGTAGTTCTTCTTCCCACTCTACAATTGTGGTTGCTGCTTGTTCAGCCATTTGTCCAGTGATGTTGCATTAAACATTCTATTCTTTATATTCTAGCATTGTGTTTTATGATGGATTTTTCTTATTAGTCCCATTGAAAATTCTTAACACAGTGAAAGTACAATGTTTTAAAATGTATGTCTTCAGATCCTCCTTTTGTGCCTATTTGCTTTAGTGCTTTGCACCTCATGAATACCGTGTCACTAAAGTATGCTACCCTGACAAATCAGTAAAAGATTTAACAGCCTATTTCCAACAAGTGCATATATTCTAAACAGTTCCATTCCTTGATCTATGGGCATCAGTTGGAGTCTTACTTTTTCTCTTTATGCTACAACTGGAGGTAGCAGATGGGATGAGGAAGTATTGCTAAACAGTTACTGGGTAGGAACTTCCAAACTCCTGTAGCACTGACACTTACAAACTGTGTGCTTTGGGGGTATTGACTTTAAATCTCTAAGCATTCGTTTCCTCCACTGCAATACAGGGCTCACTACTCTCAGACCCAGGATTAATATGAGGATGAGGTGAGGCCAACCATACCAGGCATAGTGCTCAGGGCACAGAAGGCCTTTAATGAAACAACTGTTATAATATTATAAATAACTGTGTGCTAAGTTATATGTCCCTGTATATATACAGACATATATATATATATATATGGGTACCTGTGAATGTGTTTGTGCATGTGTGCATGCATGATGTCTACGTATGTATGTGTATTTAGTTCTAAGTTCAGAAAAAAAAAAGATGTTAGCTGCCTTTAAATTTGTAGTAAATGTAATTTGCTGTCCTTAATATGAAAATCCTTTGGGTCATAAAGGAAAGCTTTTAAAATATAGCTAACATATAAAAATACCTATTAAGTAAAAAGTTACTGCATTTAGTTTTCAGTACATTATCAATCCAACCTATTACAAGTACAAATGGGACATGACCCTGAAAATCTCTTAGAACACCTTCCTTTTATTTGTATTTTGTGACACAAACATCGACTAAAGCGGAATTATTTTTTAATTATTTCCTGGAATTAAATGTCTTGATAGCTATGAAATGATCTCTGTAACTGACTGCCATAAATATAGTAAGCATCCATCACCGAAGGGAGAGAGGACACACAAATCAGGAAGCTGCATATTCATGACACTGACCTACGGAGTCTTTACTTTAGATGGTACTGATTATTCATAATATTTTGAGAATATTTAGTCTATAGAAATGAGAAGCAAAAGGACCAAAAAAGTCCACAAAAAAAAAATTAGAGTCTCAATACCTAGATTGGGATCTTTCCATTAGACAAGTGATCAGATCAGGTGAAAGCTATGAGAAATATTTCTCTTTTTTCTGCTGTAAAATCTTGATAAACTCTCTAAACAATTTAAAGGATGTGTGCAGTTATGTGGAACAAGGAACAAATAAGACTGATAAAAGATTGCAGTCCCTGATATTCAGAATTCATTGTCCCAGATTCTCCTGTTACTCCTAGAGGGAATGATTTGTGAGAAATGCACTTTTACCAGGCAGCATTTACTATACAGATTAAATTAAAATTAAAGTTGGATAATTATATAAAACTACTTCCTTTAAAGAAGCAAAGTGAACACTCTCATAATGAATACATATTGTACCTTGATAACAGTCAAAAACAAATTGAGTACCCATCAGGGTAAGTTTAGAGCGTAACTTTGGAGTTTCCTTATGTATTATGGTCTTGTAAATGTGATAGGTGCCTTTAAATTACAGTAACTGATTATTGACACTCTTGTTTACACTGTGATTTAATGTAAAAATTAAGACAAACACATTGGTGTTCTAATCACTTGTCATGACCTAGTTATTGCAAGTTTTGATTTGAAGTTTCCTAAAGGCCTCTTCAAAAACAAAGGAAAAAGTAGGTGGTTACATCTGCTTCTCTGAAAGCCAGGCACAGAAAACAAAAGAAAAGTCAGTTTTAATAAGGATTTAATATAGGGGACTTGGAGAAATAGAGGAAGCATGAAAAGTTCCTAGATGAAGGTAGATCTGAGTAGGGAATCACTGGAGAGTAAAAGGAGATACATGACCAACCTCGTGTCTGAGACAGTATCCCAGAATAAGGGGAGCAAGAATATGGTCCAACTGCTTCCATCTTTTCTTCCTCTAGGTTTATGCTTAGAATCCAGATATACATTACACCAACCACATTATTTGCTGCCATTTTCCATTTGCTGTTTTTAGTACTCATAATATAGGAAACACAGTTTTAATGTAACAGACAAAAAGCAGATATAATTAAAACAACTATAATGCATGTATAGCAAAACATTAGCTACTAAAATAATTTTATGCAACAAATGAATATTTCAGTTGTGTGCCTGTGTACATAGTTGAAGAATTCAATTTAATTTGTAGTTTTCTCCTACGTTATAGATTCAGAAAATACTACTCGACAGTAGTCTCACCTAGAAAATTCTCTTTTTTGTCTATCGTATTGTCTGCTTCAAACTTGTAGAAAATAAATATTCAGCCCTTATCCATGAAAATGAGTATCTTTATGGGGAAAACGATTTTAAATAATTTTGCCTCTTCTTTTCACTTGAAAACATGTTATAGTATGTACATGTAGTAAAACCAGCCTGGGTTCTTTTCTTTCTTGTGTTCTCTCTTAGCTGTTCCAGTGAGTAGTTTTGGTAGTTTGGAGGTATATTCGGAAGAAAAGAAGTGATACGACAATGTCCAATTCTTATGGTAGTTCAAGAGAAAGCCCGAGGAATAAGGACATTGTAAGAAGAAAATGTTGCCTTAGTTTCCCAGAGGAAGAATCTAAGTTTGAGATTCTAAGCAAGTGATTGATCGATAATGAAAGCGAGGCAGGAAGGTCAGGAGAGGAAAAGGTGCTAAGCAACAATATTGGTGGGTTGAGTTCTCAGCAGAATGACCTCAGAGTGCTGTTCCATTCCTGAAGCAAGGTGCCTGGCTGTAATCTCCTGTCCGAGTCATTGGCTGTAGGCAGCTGGCTGGGCGGCGGAGTGGACTGGAGCGGGCTGCCTTCCCAGACAGTTCTGAGCATGTGGCTTTTCTCGCTGGAGGACAATTCTTCTGAGAAGGTGGCAGCTGCCGACCATCAACAATCACAGCAACGAGCAGCTGGGGCTGGGCGCTCCAGCCCTAGAAAAGAAGTCTGGATGGGAGCCAGTAACGCCTACTACAATGGTCTGCCCCAGAGAGTGAGAAAAAGAGTAGTGAGGCAGAGACTTCTAGTTACCTGCCTGTTCTTTCTAACAGTATCCAACATTTGTTGAAGTTAGCATTGAGAGGAACTGAAATGTCACAAGGCCTACCCTCTCTTGATGATGGTGGCTGTATGACTAGTTCTGATGTTTGGGATGAAGCCAGAAGCTGCTTAATGGAGCTTCTGTGAAAGCTTCTCAAGAAGATTTTTTTTTCCCTTGCCTGTCTTGCTTCTTTCTGTGAGGAACGTGGATGGGATGTTTTGACCTGAGCAGCCATATTCAGACCTGAGTGAACTTCTCTTATGGAAGCCAATGCTAAAGATGCAGAACTGAAGGGGCTGAGGCCTCTCTCAGTATCATGGAGTTGCTGACTGTCTGGGGGTGACTCTCAGGACTGCATCTGATAGGGAGAAGAAATTGTACCTTAATCTTATTTAATCCACTGCTTTTAAGAACGCTCTTAGTAGTAAATTAGCACAATTCCTAATCAATTTTCATCCAAGTTTTGAAAAATAAATTACTAAGAGACAAACAGAATTCAGGTACATTTTTTTTCCAGGTACAGGTTTTTAAAAGAGCTGTTAAGGGCTGGGGATTTAGCTCAGTGGTAAGAGTGCTTGCCTTGCAAACACAAGGCCCTGAATTCAATCCTCAGTGCAAAAAAAAAAAACAAAAACAAAAACAAAAAAAACAAAATAAAAGAGCTGTTAAGCCTAACATTACTCACCGTGAAGTAAACCATCTATATTTTGCATGTTTTGTTTTGTTTTTTCCTTTGGAAAAGTAAGATGACTAGACACTTTGCACAGGGGTGAGTCTTCAACATACTTCTTAATCCCCTCAGTGTTTGAGCCTAGTACTCGGTTCACACTTAGTAAATGTGTAATGAAGAAATGGGATTATAAATTGAGGCTAAGTTTGCAATATAATTTCTGAGACTCTTGACTATTTACATTTTTGAATCTTCATTTCCAAAATCTATTTTGAAAGGCAATGTAACTATGTTTGTTTAGTGATATACACCTGAATGAATCTTGCAGTTCCCAAAGTGTGAAAATAAACATGTCTATAGTGACATTATTTTCTAACATTTGGTCTTCTGATATTGTATAGTTATGCTGATTTATTATACAGAAGATCAAGTTTCTAAAGAACTCTGTATACATGATGAAATGATCCTGAAACGAAATAGAATTTTTAATGCTACTCTCACTACTAGATTCATTTATATTTTCTTATTGCTCAGATCTGAACCAAATTTCAATTCAGCAGATGTTCTCTTTCCTGTTAAACTTGAGTAATTCCTTACCGAGCAGAACTTTCTTATAATGACAACATAAGGAAATAGCCTTAATAGCTTTGCTTTTTAAAGCTAGGTTTGTAAAGGCTTTTATTATATGTAACCTTTATGTTCCAGAGATAAATTTCAACTTTTCTTATTACATAGTAAATAATTCATGTGATTATAACAAGATTTTATGCTGGCATAAAGAGTTTTAGAAAACAAGAAGGGCAATAAAGGCCCTTTTCACCTCCGGCAGGTTAAGAAATGTTGAGGCAACGCCACACATTCCACTTGTCTGCCCTCACCAGGGCAATCCCAACGTGAGTCAGAGCTTCAATGGGCTAGGATGGCATTAATCAGAACTCTAGTTCATGATGGAATTTACAAGAACAACCACTGTTCAGCCACTAATGACATACATTTGTGTTGAAACCAGTCATTACAAGAAGCCTGATCCTATAGGATCACCTCAGAATTTTTCGCTGTAATTCATTCATACTCATTGTTATCAGTTTTGCTTTGAAAAAGCTCTGATTGTAGCACACACTGACTGTAAAATTTATGCTCTATCCTAGCTCATTTTTTTTTACCTTCGAAATTGCATTATTAATTTCACTGGTACAACAAATGTAAACTGGTACTCCTCATGTAAGCTGAAAGCTAAAGTCACCCTGCATGCACAGTTTTTGCTGGTATGAAACCAGAAATAAAAGCAGTACAGGAGGCAGCTTTTGAAGTTGGAAAAAATGTGAAAGGAGAAAGGTGACCCCAAGCGTTAGTGATGGAGAACTCTCTCCACATACAGGCTGACCTAAAGCTGGTTTTAAAGGATAGGTCAAAACTAGAAATCTTAACATTATTTTTTAGATTATATCCTATGTCTTGACTTACATTATTTGATGCTTGAAGCAAAGAAAGAGCGTAAAGAATATTTGTCATTGTTATGGTTAGGTCTAAAGTGTTCCACAAAAGTCTCATGAGTTCAGATGTGGGGGTTTCAAAAGGTGATTGGATCATGAGGGTGTTCAGTCCGTAGATGAGCAGGTTCTCAGGAGGCAGGGCCCCTTGGGGGATGTGGGTCCCCGGGAATGTGCCTCTGAGCCTCTGGAAGGGGTGTTTCCTGCACTGGCTCTTTCCTTGTCTTTCTGCTTCTGGCTGCCTTGAGGTGAGCAGGTTTCCTTTCTCATGATGATTCTGCTTTGAAACCAGTCAACCACGGGTTGAAACCCCTAAAATTATGAGCTAACATAAATCCTCCTCCTTTAAATTGTGCATGTCATGTGTTCTGTCGCAGCCATGGAAAGCTAACATAGTCATGTACATTTGAAAATGAGTTTTTGGTGCCTAGTTCTTCCTAGGCCATGAAGTTTCATGGGTGGGCCACGTGGTCACTCAACATACAGCAAGAGTAGTTCCTGAACAGCACTCAATTAATTTGGCAGTTCATTATTTCGCAAAACACATCAGTTTGTCTTCTGACAATCACGGTGAGGGAATTTATGACAGCGAGAAATACTCAGGAAGAAAAATGGGGTTCAAGACCACAGCATCTCTTAGCACATACTTCCTACTTCAGACTCTGACCTTCAGAAAGCACCAACATCTCATAGAGGGCTTCTGAGGCCCCTCCGAGGTAAATTCTGGTTAGAGCTGTATTTGTGTAACTCGGGAAAGCAATATTAGTCATGTGCTTTGTGTCTTGTTTTAACTGGAACTTTTCCATACATTCCAACTGTCCTGTTTATGAGGCACACTCCCTTTCTATAAAAGCCAAAATATTCCCTGGTTTCCCACTCTGTTGATCTAAATAAATGTTTTCAATTTAATATACTACATTGAAAGAATTCCAGGGGCTCTTCCTATTTTCCTCTCCAACTCCTGGCAGGTATGAGTTTCCTTTCTCCCACTTAAAGAAATGCACACTGTTTTTCAGGTCAAAAATTTAAATGCCTTGGTAAAATAGGTAAAAAGAAAAGAAAAAAGAAAAAAAAAAGCCCTGTGATAGGAGGAATGCATTTTTTTTTTACAGTGTATATTTTAAACCTGAAGTCATATTGCAGGTGTGCAATATAACTTTGATTAGATCAGCAAAACAACACCCTAAATCATAAGGAATTTAGTTGTAAGAAAAATAAATCATTAAGTGAAGCCCAAAGTGAATTTTAGTCCACTTAGAATTTGGTTTAGCTCATCTTACATTGTAAAGTTCAAAAAAGTCTGAAAAACTGGATCCTACCAGTTGGAAGATCAAATCCATATGCATGGTAGGATAAAATTAGGGAAAGTAAAAAACATTTATCATGTGATTATCTTCTGTACAAAGCTCTGCCCTTCCCATGAAGAAAGTACTACTGTGCCCATTTTGCAGATGGAAAACTGATGCCTAGGAAGGCTACATCTCATCCCAAAGATGCATGGCTTATAAATCCTGGGACCAAGTTGAACCCAGCTTTGACAACAGAACCTTTTGTGAGCACTGTCCTACTTGGAATAGAGAAGAAGGCAGCTATTCTAAAGTATGACTGAAAACCCCCTTGGTATTACTATAACTAGTCCTTAGGTGATGACTCAATTATAATTCCCTTGTATCTCAAGACAATTCTTCAATAGAAGTAGTGTTTCATTACTTTTCCTATCATTTGTGCTAGGGTAATCTCATTTTCCCACTGTACAAATGAGGATTTTAGATTTTCCCCAGTAGGATTATTTTGTACCCTCAGTGCCAAAGACCTCCCTAAACATTTCAGTGCCCTTTTCAAAATTCATTTTATTTCTAGCCACAGGGAAACTCTGAGTTTTAGCGTGAAAGTCCTGGCCCGAACCCCTCTCTCCGCAAGTGCATGAATCAGATTGGCTGGCAGTTATCCAGCATGGAGGAGAGAGGCTCCTTTTACAACTGTGTTTCCCCAATCTCTTGCCAGGGCACAGCTCTGAGCTGCATGGTAATTAGGCAGAAGCACACGAAATGGTGTTCATACTTGCTTTCTCCATTTGTGAATTTCCAATCTGCCCTGGAAGTCAAATCTGGGACAGGGAACTTGTTTTTGTCCTAATTCTGCTATTTCTCTGACCTTGGCTTCATAATTTAACTCTGCCCAGATTTTACTTCTTTGCTGCTGAGGTAGAGAAACAGCTTCAGCTCACTGTGTGCTGTGAAAACCTTTTAAATAGTAGTAGCAGGGAGTGGGGTGCAGGGCTGTATTACCAGGATTCTGGGAGGCTGACAAAACTTTGAGATCAATCTGGGCAACTTAGTGTGTCCCTGTCTCAAAATAAAACACAGAAAAAGGGCTGGAGATACAGCTCAGTGTGCTGCACCTCCACCCCCGCCACCCCCCAAATCCAGTAGAATGTGAATGAAAATGACATGACTGGGGGAGAACATTCGCTCTACAGCATCTAAAATTCTGTTAATTTGTGAGACTGTTTTGAGATACAATTTAAAATAAAGATTTATTTTAAGAGGCCACCAAAATGATTATGCTTTAGATAGAACACTTGCCCATGATGCACAATGATTATTTATTGTTTCATGTTTTAACACTGTTTGCAACGATGCACAACCCAAGTTTTGAAGGCTAGGAAGGTTCTGCATGTTCAGTGCAGCAGTAGTTTCCAGGTCCATAGATCTGTCAAAACTCAGGCACTCACACTTTAAATGGTTGTAGTTTGGTGATTAAATTATAATAAAAAATTTTATAGAAGAGTGACATAGTAAGTTAACTTGGATGTAATATTATTAGGATAATCACAGCATAATGAAAAATATATTTTCCTGAGAATATATAGAAAAACATTAAATTACATTGTATTTTTTTTTTAGGAAGCAAGCCACTGATACATTTATGTTGTTTTTTGACTTACAGATCATTTAGTGGTTAATTAAAGTTATCAGTACATAGCATTTGACTGATTTATGTATCTTCTATGCAGAGTAAGAAGCAACTTGTTCTAATGCTTCTTCAAATGGGTTAAGCTCGGTTGGTGAGATGATAAAAACATCTTCAAATTAAAAACAAATGTTTACATTTACTTGGAATTTCTTGCAGATTCTCAGCAGTATGAAACAGTGAATGGAATATGTTGCCATATCAATATAAGGTTATCTCAGTAATCTGTACTAATATCCCTAATAACACTAATGTAGTCTGAACTACAAGTTAATAATATATTTTTACTCTACTCTCAAAAATAAATTTTCCTCTATCCTCAGTGCCAAGCATGATTCTAAATATTGATGTATTTTCTAAAATTTATTCAGGGGCTCAGGCAAAAGGAGAGTCTCAATTGTAGTATAAAGATTTTAATCTATTTTGTAGGATATTTAATCTTTTATAGTACCTAAATTATTTTAAACTTTTTCCATTAATATTTGTCCAATTTAATACCATTGGCAGGAATTTTATATATAACAATGGAACTGCTATATTCAGAAAATTTAATATTGATACTAGTAAAGGCCACATTGCCCTTTAAAATTCTTTTTCAATAGTCTTCATATTTCCCTAAATAGTCCAGTTACTGTTTCTCCTTTGTCATAACTCATCTTTATTCAGAGTCCATCATTTCTTGGAGGAATTTTAAATGGGGTTATAACATTCTGTTTGCTCTTATTGGCTAGTTGTAGGATTCTACCCCAGTTCCACCTTCCTACACTTGTCAATGTCTGTTCTTTCCAAGTTAAGAGCTCTGATTTAATAAGCCCCTGCTAACACTGTTACCATCACCAGGTGCTTTTCTAACTTTTACAGTGTATGCATCACCTTGCTCGGGGTCTCTGCGTCACCTAATCACTTCCATGGATCACTACCTCCACCATGGACAGAGGCATTAGGCATCTTCAAGGACAGTGAGTGCAGTGGGCATCCTGTGGGCTGTTTGAGGACCACTGAAAGAGTTCTTAGGCTCAGAACATCCAAAAGTAGCAGAATAAGTGACGAATTTGAGAGGAGCCAGAGGATGGAAGAGAAGGAAGGCTACTGAGCCAAGAACTCATTTAAAACATGGAGTGGAAGGTAAACAGAAGTAGGTCAGACCCAAATAGGCTGATGTGTCCTAAGCAACAGCTGAGATCCTTGGATCTGAAGCTGCCTGTGGGGCACAGTGATGAGCATATGGAGAATGGAGTGCCCTCAAATGTCTTGCTCACCTAGCTCCCAAACCCTGCTTCTGTTCATCTCTTGTTGACTTCCCATCATATTTTGCTTCTCACACTCACTATTCTAATTTTTTTTAACCAGGTCTTCCTTTGTTGTGTGTGTGGTACTGGACATTGAACTCAGGGGATGCTGAACTACATCCTGACCTTTAAAATTTTATTTTTATTTTGAGACAGCTCTCACTTAAGATATGACCCTAACCTTACCGTTATATTACAAAGAATATGTAAATAACTTCCTTTGCAACTCAAAATTGTCTTTGTTCTCTTTTTGGAAAAAGAACAGTTCTCCTCCTTGCCAAGGTCATTTCCTCTACGTGTTTAGTGAATTGCTGATTCAAAGCTAGACAATAATTTCCTAATTATATGTAGCAACTAGTGTTTAGCAATAGTTAAATGTCCTCTGCCTTTGACAGTGATTGGGCACTCCATCACTTCTCCCACTTTCATCCACTCCTCTTTTTATGTCTTTGTCTATTTTCACATCTATCTCTACACTCAACTCCATGAGGCTTGCTGAACTAACAAGACCCCGAAGACCCAACATCCTTACACACAGCCACCAAATTAATTTCTTCAGTTTCAAGCTCTTACCCAAGATCCTGTCTTGGATTTTTAACAATCTGCTGGACATCCCCTTTGAAGTCCAAATGCATCTTCAAAATCCACAAGTCTCAAATAAAAGTCATGTTCCTCTTCCTAAGTCGAATGACCTATATCTGTTAATTCCATTATTTTCCCATTTATTCTGATTGAAATCTTTGTGGTCAACCTGATTCTCCCTGCTACCACAGTTCCAACAACCTATTAGTCACCAAGATTCTCTGTTTTTACTTCAGTATCTTTAGCATTCATGTCTCCCTCTTTCCATTAACATTGATTTCATACTAGTTTTGACATTTGTCATTTGCTGTATTATAACAATTTTCTTTCAGTCTCTTGAAAATCAGGACTTGCCATTAAAAATCCTTATATACATTGCTGCCAGATCCATTTTTTAAAAATTTTTTTATTATTTTTACCAAGAACATGTATTGGTACATTGTATACATAATGATCATAATCAACATGGTTATTTTGTACCTGTACATGATACATCTTGGTTTTCCCCCCTCTTCCCCCCTTCCCCTCCCCTCCCTTCCATTCACCCACCCCTCCCTATTTGCAACAAGTGTAGCTACACTTTCCCATTTTTTCCCCTTTCATCT
>PVJO010006832.1:0-86089 GCA_004026905.1 Hystrix cristata
ATGAAAAAATGTTCAACATCATTGGTCATTCAAGAGATGCAGATCAAAACAACACTAAGATACCATCTCACTCCAGAAAGAATAGCTATTATCAAGAAATCAACCAATAACAAGTGCTGGCGGGGCTGCGGGGAAAAAGGAACCCTCCTCCACTGTTGGTGGGAATGTAGACTGGTCCAACCACTGTGGAAATCATTGTAGAGATTCCTCAGAAAACTACAACTAGAGGTTACATAATCTTTCTTTTAGACTATTACTGTAATATTCCAACAGGCTTTTCCTCTTATTTCTTCACAATATCCTGTTTCTTCCTAGAACCAAAGTCCTGAGAACCTTAAAAATAAGTATCCATGATCTTGATTCTTTCACACCCAACAGTGTAAATACGAAGAGTACATGGTAAGGCATGCATTCGTATCAAAGTAAAACACAAAACATAGTAATAGACAGATGTATAATTATAACTTTCAGCGGTATAGCACATTAGTTACTCTGAAGATTCCTTATATATCGAAACAAGTAGATTCTCTATAAAAGAGACTATCATGCTCTCATTTAGATAAGGCATGGCTGAAATTACAGGAAGCCAGGAAAATCTCCAAGCCCTCCTACCTGATCCTCTGATTCCCAGACAGTGTGGGATGTGAGTAGAAAACTGAGAAATTTCAGCTCGTTTGAGGAAAAAAATGGGTTAGAAAGAATTATTTTTTTTTAATTTTTTTATTATTTTTTACCAAGAACATGTATTGGTACATTGCATACATAATGATCATAATCAACATGGTTATTTTGTACCTGTACATGATACATCTTGGTTTTCCCCCCTCTTCCCCCCTTCCCCTCCCCCCCTTCCATTCACCCACCCCTCCCTATTTGCAATAAGTGTAGCTACACTTTACCATTTTCCCCCCTTTCATCTTACTTATTTTAAAAATAAAAATACATAAAAAAGATTTAGAAAGCACAAAAATGAATATGTCATTATCCAGAGATTATAAACAATTTACTTGATTTCAGTAGGAAAGGAATATAGAGACATAAACAGACCCTGGCAGGTGTTCCCTGGAACGGAAAACAAGAATATCCTATAAACACATGAAATGATAGTCAACCTGCTCTGTAATTAGGAAAATGTATCCCTAAATCACAAGATGTCACTCGATGTGACAGGAGTTCCCAAGGACTGTGCTGTGCAAGGAAAAACCAGTGTGTGCATTTCAGAAAGCTGATAGGTCGTGCCTTAAAAGCTAAACATTGACTCAC
This sequence comes from Hystrix cristata, assembly GCA_004026905.1. NCBI lineage: Eukaryota > Metazoa > Chordata > Mammalia > Rodentia > Hystricidae > Hystrix > Hystrix cristata. Next base: position 1,264 of record PVJO010006832.1, read on the forward strand.
TCTACAACCCAGAAGTTCTCACTTTGTGCAGTTCTTTCCAAGGTTGTGTATGTGATGACATAGACAATCATATTTGTGTAGCACACCGAGACAAAGGATAGGGCACTCCCAGGAGGAACCAGCTTGATAATCTTCTTGGTCTGCTGTCCGTCTCCTTTAGAAATCAGCTGCACCAATCAATAAATGAATTTATTTGGGCATAATTAGCAATGCTGAGGTAATGTGTCTCAAAGGGTGTGTCATAGCTAAAATTTTTACATATGCTTTAACTCAAAAGGTTAGCTGTTCTAGTAAAGAGTCTTTTGGCATCACTACATAAGCAAATACTTCTTGAAGTAGTTCAGATTTGGAGAACATGTACAGGAGGGAAGGACACATATTTTAGTGGGCTGGAAGTCCTGATTAGCTGTTTGAAAAGCAGAAAAAAGGAAAAAGGGAATAGAAAATATATGGAAGATACTTAAAGAGGTAAACAGTTATAAAAATTAGGAATAAGGATAGATGGAATAATGATGAAGAAAGAAACTTAGAAAATGCTACCAAGTCATGGATGAGAAAGAAAAAAAAAATTAAATTCCATTACCAAGGATAAAGCTAACTTTAAAGCCAGCTAAATGTTTTTGTGTGAATTTAGTTCTGGTTTGAGGGGTGGACCAACGTGAATTGAGGATTCTGGGAAAGAGACCCAAGACCTTTGCTTCTCTGATGAGTTTGCTGTAGGCTACTTCGTTCTCTGCCCCATATTTGTGCTGTGGACACCTTATCAGACTGCTGTCAGCATTAATTAATATGTTGATTCCTCTGTGATCATTGAACAAAAGATTCCTCACAACTAGTAATAGTAAGAGTTTTGACTTCATGGAAATATTTTACTGCCATGACCCCTTTAAAAATCTTTTTACTCCTAGAGATGCATTTCCTGTGTGAGTAACTGCTAATAACCAATTTATTCTTAAAAGAAGAAAAACAGAGGGTTTTAGAGACTCCCTTTTCTTAAGTTCAGTCATTTAAAATAACCTTTATGTAAAGAAGTAGATAGAGATTAGTATTTAGACATACAGAAATTTTCTGGTCAGCTACATCATGACATGAAGAGAATTGCAGAATTTAAAAGAAGTAAAGGAGTTTGTGTCAGTTTATTTCTTTTGGACACTGTAATTTTCTAGACAAAAGAACAAAGTAATTGTATATAAGCAGCTATGAAGAAAATTGTGATGCAGTGAGACAGATGGTCAATGTGTAGCTGCCATCCCCAGACCAGGGGTTCTAGTTTGGAAGCAGCCCCAGGCTGATGTCTTGAACCAATTTGCCCTTGATTTTTAGGTGAATGGGGACTTAAAAGCTGAGAGGACTGAGGGAAAGGATTGCAGGTGATAGGATATTTAAGATGAGGAGACTTGCCAGCTTACATTCTTTTTTTATTTACCGAATAAACTGCTGCTCTTTCCAGTCCATGGATGACTTTCCACAACTCCCCAAATAATAGGGGATGCAGGTGGTCCGGACATTTTTCTGATTCTGGATCAAATTCATAGATCCATCTCCTTTAGTCTTACTTCATATCTTGAGTTCCATTTCTGTTGCTAGGATGAAATACCTGACAAACACAATTTAAAGGAGGAAAGATTTATTTTAGCTCATGGTTTCTGAGGGTTCAGTCCATGATTGGATGGTTCCAAGGCAGAATCATCATGGTGGAAGGGCTGGTGGAGGAAAGCTGCTCACCTTATGGCAGCCAGGAAACACAGAGCTTGGAAAGAGCTGGGAAGGAAAGGGCCAGAGATAAGATGTACTCATCAAAGGCAGGCCCCAGAAAACCATCTTAGCCAGTTAGGCTCTACCTTCCAGTTATCCCACTGGGCTCTGAATTTATAATTGATTAATTCATATGATAAACATAAAGCCTTTACAATCCATTCAATTCCTCAAAGTCCATAAGCTTAACTAAGCTTTCAATACAATGGCTTTTGGGTGAACACTCTGGGTCCTAATTATGACAATGGTTTAATTTTAATGACTGTTTTCAATATTTCTGGGCTGTTTGTTATGTGTTAGATGCAATTTAGTCACCTAAAAATATAATAGTGAATAAGATACCCAGCGTTCCTATCTTCATAGAGCTTCCCATACTGGGTTTTATATAAATATTAAGTGTACAGATTAAGTCTTTGCTTATTAGAAATAGAGCATTTGTATTAACATTTACCAATACTTGTAAACTACTATTTGGAAAGCATATTAAATCCCAAAGTGTCTTTTGGAAAAGAAATACTACATTTCAAAATTAGACTGGTTAGTAGCAGAAGATTGATAATGTAATGGCAAGTGACTGAGGGAAAAAACTCAAAACACGAATTTTTCTTGAGCATCTTTGTATCAAGGTGAACTGGGAAGTCACCTTAGGTAGCATGGGTGAGTGTCTGAAAAGCTTATTCATCTAAAGAGATGGCCAGGACATTACCAATGGGTCGCTTGTCACTGAATATATTTTTGGCTACAAATAAGCCTCTTGTTAAAAAAGAACAAAGTAGAAGAGAAGAAAAAAGAACTGAGGTCAGTAATTGGCTGCAGTCCCCTGACTGGTGACTTGCTGAAACACAGATCACATCTCCATCAACTGCTTATTCCATTACTGCTCTCTCCTGGGCTTGTTATTTGTACTGACTCCTTGGTATGAAACTAGAGTCTCAGCGCCGTTGCTTGTGCATTTTAGAAAGGTAAATCCCTTCACATATCTTGTGGAATCCAGGCTCAGTGTGTGAAGCTGAGGCACAGAGGGAACACTCTTTTTCACTCATTTGGCCTTTAATGCTTCTGGCTCATGCATGGGGACAGAACTCTAATGACAATAATGGACGTGATGTCCCTGCACATAAACATTTGGCTACTCACAGCATGTGATGTCTTGTCAGCACAGGGGATAAAATAATGGAGTAAAGATTTACTGTCAGGGAGCTGAGCCAGGCTCAGCAGGAGGGCAGTTCGAAGCAGATAGATGGCCTGGCCTGCGAGGGTCACCTGTGTTTATGCTGACGAATGTGTGTGGTTGATCTCGTCTGCATCATTACACTGAGTTGTGTGGTTTTTGTAGCACTTGTTAACTCACCCTGGAATGTGTTGGTTTTTGGAGAGACAAGTCGCCTAATAGGTTAGCTTCTCAGGAATAAATGATAGGATAAACCTGAAAGGGTTTTATACCTAGACAAGATGACTTCTAAATCTTCAAGATAAAGAATATTAACTGTGTTATGAATACACAGAGTTAGTCCAAAATAATATTCAAATTTGTATAATTTGTAATGGAAAAATTTAGTAAATTTGGTCTTATATTGATATGGCTATGTGATTTAATGTTTGTGTGGTGGCTTTTTAAGGTACCATATTTTAAAATGAAATGACTGTGGTATGATGTCATAAGAAATAGCAGGTTTGGCTTTTAGTAAAAACCATCTTAAGGGTCTTATACTTTTCTAAGAGTTGCTACTACAAGCCATTTTTCTTGGATTCTAAAGGGAGTTTCAGGCATGTATTATGATATTGTAGGATTACTAGGAACTCAGATGAAGATCTAAATTGCATTTGTGTAACTTTTAATTTGGAAGTTAAATGAATTATTTAAAAAAAATGAAATCCTCTTTTACAAAACGCAAATATATGACAAATGTGTAATGATATCTGTCAGCATAGCATCTTAGTTAATATGTACATAATTATAAATTTATGTAACTGGTGTTTACTAAGCATGCTCAAATTATAAGTCTATAATATATCATATGAATGTAATTCTTTCCAAATATTCAAGTTTTTAAAAGATATGTTTATTTCAATGTTCCTGTAATTGCCTTAAATACTGCCTGTTTTATAGAATATATACAAATATAGAATAGAGGTTCTTTTGAGATTCATTCCTGTTGAGAATATTTCTCCATTCTGAGTTATACATACTTGATTTTGGGAAACATAAATGTCAATTATAATCAATGATTGGGAAAACGTGGCAAATAATTGATCATTCTGTATATTATATTTTAAAATAAAAATAATGGCTAATGTAACAGGTTTTTCTGATAAACACTACTGGAAAATACATTACTACTATTTGATTTTCTATTAAGTTCTTTTAAATATATTTAAGGAAACCCTCTCTTATGAAATTATGGCTAATTATAAAATAGAGTCCTCCTAAGATTCCGTGATTTCCTCTTGATTAAATAAAAGTTAATATGAGGAGGGTTTAATTCTATAATTTCCCTTCCCTGTCTTCTCCAAGTATCTCTCTTTATATTTTTTTTTAATTGTGATAGGTTTTATTTGGGTGGTTTCCATCGAAGCCTAGCAAGGTCATGCTTTTGTCTATTATCAGATATAATTTCTCAAAAGCAGATGGCAAACAGGCAGAGTTAGGAAATTTGTAATTTAGTATCCTGCACTAAAGGCAAAGCATTGAGGAAAACCACAGTCCTGTTAAATACCAAACAACCTGAATCTCCCTGGCTGGCTCTGCCTGTTTTCGGCCTTTCTGTTCTTTGGCTGAAGGCCAGAGTTCATCTCTCATTGCCCTTTTCTTTCCATCAGGCAAGATCGTTGCATACACAGCTCTGCATTCCGAGCAGTTGTACCTGGCAAAGGGACTAAGCTACGCTGCCCTCCATCCATCTCGCTATTCAGGGTATCTTTCAGACCACTGAATCATGAAAATTAGAAATAACAACCGAAAAAGAAAAGTAATCAGGCATATTACAAACAAAAACTTCCCACAATGTGATCGACTCCGTGAAACTGTTTGCTCTCGGAAATTGTCGCTGATCCGTGTCAAATTCAGAAAGCAAAACTGAAGCAATTTACTCTCACAGTTAACTAAATGGTCACTTTTAGGCGTAGGGATGTGGTTTTATCTTTCCCCAGACTGGACATGTCTCAGCTTCCTGAGCGGGTAGGAGCTGCGCGATCTGACAGGTGCGCTAGCGAGAGGAAAAGAGAGCGGCCCTTCTCATTTAGAAACTGGATGCATTTGGCCAAGACCTTCCCTGTCAGGTCTCTTTGGTGAAGTGGTGATTAAAATGCGTCAACTAGGCAAAGCATTCTGGAAACACTTCCCTTGATTTCTGACTTCAGAAAGCAAGTTGAATTTGCTTAGTTACCTCCTAACATCAATAGAGTTAAGAATTTCCAGGTAGGAAATACAGAGACAACCAAGTTAAATGGTCAGGGAACACTTCTTATCTGGAGGTATTTGATGGCCTTTGGAGAGGCAGAATGGAGATGTTGTGTGTTGTTCCTACAAGCAGTAATTGAAGGAAATTGTTAGGAGACGAAATTAGTGAAAAGTACTCCTCTTCTAACCAGAGCTCATGGCAAAGTGTTGTTTGGGTTTGTTTGTCTGGTAATTGTATCAAAAGAGTGCCTGGCCCTTTTCCTATTTTGAGACAGAGTCCACTGAGTTCCCAGGCTGGGCTGGGCCTTGAGATCGTCCTGCCAGCTCAGGGTGTGAGGACAGACGCTGCATCTGCCTGTGAGAGCGGTTATCCCATCACCCAGCAGACTACCGCATTGCTGTTCTGCTCCTGGGCAGAGCTGCAGAGAATAGATGGCAGCAAAAAGCAGCCTCTGTCACCCGGAGAGAGCAATAGTAATTTACAGCATTGGAAGACGATTCCTTACCTTCAGACATTAAAAAAAAAAAAAAAAAAAAAGCTTGGACTGTAGTAGATTAAAAAGAGGAAAACAGGATAGCACATATTTATTATGTATATAAGAATATACATTAATAAAAAATCTCATCATCTCTCATGATTTGATGATATTCAACTAGCAAGTAGTAATGGTCCATATCATTCACTATAGAATGTCTTATAAAACAGCCCTGTGAAGTTGTTCTCAGTAGGGTTGAGTGCCATCCAGGTGGAAAGCACAGGCCACCTGCATGCTGCCCAGTGGAAGGATTAGCAAAGGTAAATCAGAAAGAACCAGTTTCAAATCTTTATTACATTGGTCACTAACTGTATAAATTTAAGTATTTTGTATCACCTAGCTATATTTCAATGTGCTTACCTTAAGATATACATGTCTACTTCAAACCACTTTTATAAGACTTAGTATCTGTAATACTGTCTCAGTCAGCAGTACCTATCTTTATTCTATCTTTGCGTGCCTCTAATAGTTGGAGACTTTTTTTTATAGTAAACTAATTTCAATTTCTTTGTAACTGGACTCCATTAATCCTTACTATGTCTGGGAGGATAGTCCACATAATAAAGTTATTTTATCTTTCACTGACTGTCTTTCACATATTTGAAGATCAGAACTGTGACTTTGTTCATCATTTTCTTCATTGACTAAATGTACCCATTCCCTATTCCTTCTCTAATGTCTCACAGCCCTTAGACTCCTCACCACCCTGAGAAGTAAAATCTGGGAATCTGAAAAGATGTGATTAAGGTGGAAGAAACACAGAGATAAGGGTGGGAAATGGAGGGTAAGACAGATTGGAAGAGCCCCGGTTTTGACGTTTGGATGGAAAGATTCAACAGCTTTCATGTGCTTGCTGACCGCCAGCCAGGCTGAGGTGGGCAGACTTCCAGAGCCCCTGAGCACTCAGTTCACTCACAGTGTCCTGGATAGCATCTGCAGAAAACACACTCCTCTTTCTTGATTTCTGCCAGAAAATTATGCATTTACTTCTTGCCCATTTCAGCTCAAACATCCCTCTGCCCTCGTTGGTTAAACTACATATAGACTCCTTTTCAACATTTGTATTCAGATGCTTTAATTCTGCTTCTTTATAAAAGTAAGGTTCATTAAATTACACTTTATTGCATTAAAATTCATGCTTTCAATTGTATGATTCTCTGGATTTGGGCAATACATGCAGTTATGCAACAAATGCCAAAATCAGGTTTAGTTTGCATGGTCTCAAAAAGATCCCTTGTGCCTCTTTATAATCAACACCCTTCCCTAATGATACTGAATTTCTGTTTCATACATGTGTTTCTCATCCTTATCTCTTCCTTGGTAAAGTGCTCAAATTTCATGTCTTGTTTTTTTCTTATTACTGAGTTGCAGGAATTTATTATACATATTTTGTGCAACAATTATTTGTTATATATACTTTTTGCAAATATTTTCCTACTGTATTTTCAGTCTGTTAACAGTATCTTTTAAGAGTTTAAATTACTATCAATGCTTTTCTTTAATGGGTCATACTTTTACAAAGTATATAAGAAATATCTGCACACATCTAGGTCACAAACATTTTATTTTCATTTTTTTTTTAAAGTTTTACTATTCCGTATTTTACATCCGGGTCATTGAGTTTGATTTGGCCGATATATATGGATATTCAGTTGTTAAATAATATTTGGTTGAAATATCATCTTTTCTCTTTTGAATTGTCTTGGTGATTTATAAAAAATGAATTTTACATATTTTGGGGCATCTACAAGGAGACTTGCTTGTTGACCTAGTCATTTCATATATTTGTGCATATGAGTTAACATTTTTCAGTATTTGGTGTTTATATTCATGAGCTCTGTTAAACTATAGTTATCTTAAATATAATTTCTCCTCAAGTTTTTCTATAGGGTAATATTGGCTTAGAAAATGAATTGGAAAGGTTATCCTCCTTTCAATTTTTAGTGAGATTTGCAAAAGGTGGTATTATTTTCTTCTTCATTGTTGGAAATAGTCCACCAGTGAAGACATTTGCACCTAATTCTAACTAATAATTCAATTTCTTTAGTAGATGTAAGGCTATTTAGGCTATTTCTTCTTGAGTGAACCTTAGTAGTTTATATCTTTCATGTGTGTCCATTTCATTTAAGTTGATTTTTCAATATAATTTGTAACAATGTTCTCTTATTATTCTTTTAGTAGCTGTAGAATCTTCAGTCCATCTTTCATTCCTGATATTAATAATTTGTTCTGTCTGTTTGTCTTTCTCTCTCTCATTCATCTGGCAAGAAGTTGTCTCCCTTTGTCATTAGTCTTGCTACAATGATATGTCACTATTACCATTTTAACAAAGAGCTGACTTTTGATTTTACTTATTTTTTCTAAATTTGTTTTCAATTTTATTGCTTATAAATTACAAATTCCCTGTGATCACCTGTTTGTCCTATGAGGTATTTATAAGTCTGTTTTTTAAAGCTTATCCATGATTTGGGAAATACATATTTATTTTTATTGATTTCTAGTATAACTGTTTACTGTTAGAGCCTACACTTATGATTTCAATTCTTTTAACTCAGAATATGCCTCAATATATTCCCCATGTAGCTAAGAGTACATTTTTATGTCACCAAGTATTCTACAAATATCAAGTAAATTGATACAGTGATGTTTTCTTGAAGATATACTTGAAGATGGAGGTGTAGATAAAATAAAATTTAAAAAGGGTTAGGAATGAATCCAGGCATTATAAGGAAACTTGGGTTCCAACTACTTTGTGTCAATCATTGCTTTGATAACTAAAAACCTATTAAATTTAAGACTTTTAAATAAAATTTTAGAACATTTTCCTTTAAAACAGAAAAGGGATCATGTTATTTTCAGAAATAGAAAGTCTATATTAGTCAAATATAATTTGACCATAGTATCACAAATTTGGTATGCTTAGGATTTCACTTTGGTTTTTTGAAGTGTATATTAATGTGTTCTTTGAAAAATATGTTTCTTAAATATGCCCAGTGTTTGAAGAGTTTTGTTTTGGACCCACTGTGGATATCTAATGAGCTCTTCCAAGACAAACAATGTTTTACGGTCCATACTTCAAAGGTATAATTACCTGGGAATGACATAAAGATCATACCATCTCCCTCCAATTTAGAAACGAGTATTTAAAAGAGGTGAAGAAATCCAGTTCCCTAATTCAGCATTTTCCTTAAATTGTAGTACAGTAATAGGAAATTGTCCAATACAACTTTGCAGTTGTTCCCATTTAACTACTTTGTTTATATTATTTTCTTTAGACGACTCTGAGAACAAAAAAAATGGACACACCTTTTCTGTAAGCCTTTTCTTTCAAACCTTCTGCAGAGCAATCAGATTTTATAATTACAAGGGTGTATATTCATATTTTGCTCAAAGACAATTCAGTCTGCAGCAGACCTTTGAGAGGAAATTATATAGAAACTCTCTGTCTTTTCTTTCAGGCCTCCAGTGTATGAATTTGTTTAGTATACTTTTGTCTTGTTTATTAAAGCTTGTAAATCATTTTAGGAAGAACCAGATACTATTAGGCCAAACAAATGCCTTCTGAGTAGCTAGAAATTGCAGGCCCTTTCTTGTTTTATAGGCCAAATGTGCCAAGGACAGAGGGCTAGTTACATGCCAGTGCTTCTCAAATCTTCTATTACAGGACTCTCAGAAAAACCCTACCTTTGAATATCACTGGTGGAAATAGTCACCTTCAGAAGAAACGAATGTCAGCCTAAGGGTAAACTTTGGCAATTTCGCCCACAACTTATACCAACTTCTGTCATGGACAATATTTCTGTGTCTGTGAGAAACTTAGCCAGAGATATTCCTAGAACTGAAACCCAAGGGACACAATAAAGCTCTCACTTTGAGATGTGTGAAGTCTAGCAGAGGAAATGTTCAAAAACACTGCCCTACTTACAGGCTTATACACAGATCTATAAATTTATAGACACATGGCGATGAAAGAATATACTTCCACTGTTTCATTTTGCTATAGAGCAGTTAAAACCTGTTTCACAAACTTGAGATGCAAATGTACTCACCTCCTTTATGTATAATAAGATAGAAAATTTATCCCCATTATGGCCTACATTATCCCATCTTGACTTATTCACAGGGATTCCAAACGTCCACTGTGTTCCCATCTTTCCGCTTACCCCAGAAGCCCAGGACTTACACAGCCTCAGGCCACAAGAGGGAATTCCCTTGTTTCCAGCCAAGAGAACTGGAGTAAGACAGTTCTCAATACAGCCACAGCTGTCTCTCTTGCTCCAGCAAGAGTAGTCACTGCTCTGCCTTAACCAGTGGCTAACACCATGCCACTCCCAAGACGTAGCCTCAATCAGAGCCAGGAGTTTGAGGAGAGGCCACCCCAAACTTAATGTTATATTTAAGTGCATATTTTTCCAGGCGTGCATTTCAAATGTGCTAATTCTGAGCGCTCAGCTCTCTCCTTACACAAACACAACCCGTTTCCATGGTGCCCAGCATCTCCTAGAATGTTTAGCCCGAACAAGATATCCAAGAGGTAATAAAACTGCTAACTGTTCTTTCCATGGAAGTCCTCTTAGGGATAAAGTAGCTTTTCTTCTTAAACCTTCAAAAAGCAAATGAGCCAATTACTTTCCCGTTTCTCTAGACAAGAGCTTATTAGTGTATCTTTCTGCTAGAGGTCATCATTGTGACACAGAAGATGATATTCCAAGACCCCTCAGTGTATTAAGTTGCATATATCTTGATTTAGGAGAAAACTGAGATGTCTCTGTGATAGATGTCTCTATCACATTCTTCCTTTAAAATATACCCATCCAGGACGCCTCTGTCCATGTGCTTACCTTCATTTACTGCATACAGATGCATACAAAGACAACCCTGTAAAATCAAACTAAAATTTTCATCTCTACTAGAGTTTGAATAAAGCCTCATCAATAAACTGGAGTTGGCATTCAGGCTTGCACTAGCTTTGAAAAGAATGAGCTCTCGGAGTTCCTCACTTTCTAAACGTCAGTGTCTCCTTTTGCAAAGTGGTAGTCTAACAAGTGAGAGCTCATATAATTTGGTGATGAATAAGTAAATAGTTTGACCTTTCTCCAGGTATGGTATTATTTTTTTTTTTCCCATTTGGTCATATCCTCATTTTGTAGCCCTGTCAGGCTTTCCTTTTCACCTCCTAGTCACCACTCCAAACCCCAGCGATCATTTTCCCTTCTGCAGACCTCACTTCCTTGAAACAGTCCTCAGGGCTTCCCTTAAAAATAGAAGCTTTATCATTTCTATTAGTTTTTGTTGATTCTTTGAAATAGTCTACATGGGCAATCATGCACCTGGGAACGAGGCCCGAGCTCTGAGATGGCAAGTGTGGGAGTTACTGGGCTCAGAACATCTAGGTCTGCTGCCTTTTCTTGGCAACAGAATTCACTGAACATTGCAGCTTAAAGAGGGCATTTGGGGGAAACGGGGAGACTTTAATTAGGAAGGATGATAGAATCACATCACTAAAATCCATGCGATATGGGAACATTCATACCCTCCTCTTTGGAAAGAGACTTCTTCCCTGAGGTTGCCCGTCCTGTTACAATACTCAGATAGTTTATGACTTCCTGCAGAGTAAGAACCAGAGTTGTAGAGCTTCCGGTATAGCTGCAGTGCACTGTAATATCACAGGCTTCAAAAAGGGGTGTTACTATGCAGTTCAAGCTGGCCTTGAACTCACTATGTAGTCCAGGCTGGCCTTGAACTCTCAGCGATCCTCCTCCCTCCACCTCCCAGGAGCTGAGATTACAGGCGTGTACCACCATGCCTGGCTCAAAATGCTATTCTATAGCATACCTTATTTCATTCTGTTTCTTGTCTTTATTCCCTATTGTATTTTTAACATATATAGTTGTGATGTGATGCTTGTACTAGAATCATTGTTTTTTTGTGTCTTCTTGTTCCCATTCAGATAAGACCAATATTCTTAATGGGCTTTTATTTTATTGTGTAATTTGAATGTATTAAAAGGCCATAAATGCGATTTTCCATGTAAGACTATCATTATGGTTTTGGTGATTGCCTGTTGCTCAGCAAATTTTTTTCTAATCAAAAATTTCCTTGGTTGGTTGATTTCCTTCTTAATTTATTCCATTAGATGATGTACATTTTTGAAGAGTATTTTTTTTCTTCTTACATTAGTTCAGAATCACAGATTTATACATAATGACCTTGATATTCAAATGGTAATCTTTGGTTTTGATACTGTATGACCTTCATTTTAGAATTCTATAATGCCTTTGGTTGGATTCTTCTGGTTTGTGTTATTTCTAGTAATTTGTAAGCTAAACTATCTGTTTTCAAAATCGCTTGTCTGTAAATTTTTCTCATTACAATACTCATTTCAGTTTTAACTAAACTTCAATCATAATATATCAGACATAATGGCAAGTTTAGAATGTATACCAGGAGCTTTTACATTCTATACATAATAGTTATACCAGAAATAAAATAGAAACTTCTTGTTTCTCCTAGGAAACAGATAAGAGTAATTTTTAATTTTGAAAACTTTGCAGCATATGTCTATTATGCATTGCAATCACATCAGGTACTACAGGGCACGCAAAAGATATCTGGCTTGGATCACCTCAAGGTACATTTTTTCAGGTCTCTTTCTGCACAGACACTGTTTCCATTGGTACATTACTATTAAGCAAACTCCAGACTTGACTTCGTTTCATCCATTTTTTCACTGATATCCTGTTTCTTCCAAGCTAGAGCGCCTCCTTGAGCTTTCAAAAAATGCTCAAATGACTCATTTGTAATCGATCTTTGTCTGTCTGCATAGTCCTTCTGCAAACCTCTCTTCCTTGAAACAGGCAGTTGGTGAGTTAGGTGAGTTTGAGTATATGTCCACATCGGGAGAACTACATCCCTTCACTGGAAGCCATGTTCCAGGCTACCCTCTTTTCCATATCTTCCTGGAAAGGAAAATCCCACTCACCCCACCCAACAGGAAACTTCCAGGCCAGTCCAGTGCCCCTCAGCCTCCAGGAAAACCATCTAGAAAATATGGTTTCCGCTTTCATGCAATTTAAATAAAACTCTACAGCCAAGTTATATACCAATGGGAATATTAAAGAATATTGCAAGGCAATATAGCAAAGGGTATATTTCTGTGATCCAGAGTACAGAAATGAAAACATAACTAAAGGGAGACCTTTGCAGAGACGATTTCACGAGGATAATAAACTTGATCTAGGTTTTGGTGAAAGCATAGAATGTTCAGAGAATTGGGAAGAAGTCATTTCAACAGAGGACAGAGAACTGAAAAAAGGGACAAGCAAAAAATTCAACTCAATTGAAGGTTAATAAAGAGATACTGAACTTAATAAACCGAAAGTCCCTATTTGGGGGATTAGTAGACAAGAAAGTAGATTACGTTGGGGAAACAAGAGGGGGTAAGGACGTGAGCCAGCTTTACACAAACCTGTCCAGGCGCCCTGTCCCCATCAGCCATTGTTGGACTGTGACTCTGAGCACGCCGTTCTAGTTCTGCCACTCAAAACAGGACAAGCATCTCCAGATTGTAGATTTTTATGATAAACACCACATGAACATGCTTGCAAATGAATTAATAGGGATTAGGATTATGTTAATTGTGCAACAGTCATTAACAATTACCAGTAATCACACACATGAAAAGCTAAGGTAAAGGGGGTATAAAATCCCCAATTCATGAGTCTTAGTTTCATCTTATGAGTCATTAAAATTCTGTGTTTTTTCCACTGAGGTAATGTTAAAGAGAATTATGCATAAGTCATAGCAATCTGGAAGGAATGTGCAAAAAATGCAGATGATGTTTCCAGGCAAGAAAGCAGGAGAGAATAAAAAGAAGATGGTGGTTTAAAAAAAAAAAAAAAAAAAACTGTTTTCTTATCTGGAAATGGTGAGACAGACTTACAAGCAGTTAAGTGTGGCTAAGAATTCTAGGTTAAAGAAGAGTTTATAAGAATGAAGTATTATTCACTTAGAAATAGCAATAATGAACAAAATGAAAAAACTCATTAACATGTTAAGTTTAAAGACACCGAGAAGGTAGAATGCTATGAGTCAAAAATGGTAAGACATTTATAGGACAAAAATGAGAAGTTGTGAGAAAAGTCCCAGTCATGTTAGATGGCATATAAGACTAAAATACCCAGGAGAGTGTTCCAAGGAAATTGTATCTTTTGTGGGTAATGGAGCAGTCAGCAGAATAAGTTTTATAACCTTATACATGACTACGAGTTTGGTCACCATAAATAGGGGTGTTTCTTTGAGGAAATTGCGGCAGAATTAGATTAGAGCGTGATAAACAGAAAGGAAATGATGGAAAATTGAAATGTATGGTAATTACAAGCTTGAGAGGAGTTCAGATGTGAGAAAAAAGGACAGAGAAACCCACGAAAGCATTTCAAGTATATGTGTTTAAAGTAGGAAGAAGCAACTGACACGGGATATATTTTCATAAATATAATCACACTCACCTGTTAGCAGTACTCACAGGGACCCCTACACATGTACAGCACACACTGTTCTCTACAACTAGACGCAGTAACTATCTGCTGCATGAAAGACGAATGACTTAATGAATGAAGTAATTACACAACTACTAACATGACTAAAATCCACAAGAAAATTGCTAAAATCTACAAAGTCCACATTATAGTGACTTTTCAAGATCTTAAAACTATGAGATTTACTTGCTCTCTGTTCTTTTTTGTTCCTTAAAAATAATTTCCCTTACACACACACGCACGCACGCACACACGCACGCACGCACGCACACACGCATGCACACACTTTTAATGCGGACTCTTTCTAAACTCCCAGCATGTGCCCAGAGGCTGGGTGGCAGACTGTCTTCCACGCATCAGTATCCGGGGTATTTGGAAATACAGTGGTACCTCGGTTCAAAATGCTTTTGTTTGCCGACAATTTGGCTTGCAAACAGAAGCATTTGGCAAAATTGTGGTTTTTGTTTGCGAACTCCGCATTGGGTGACGAACAGAACACGACGGCCCTCTTCCCCAGGTTCAGGATCAGGGAACGAATTCAGTTCGTGGACCGAGACACCACTGTCATTGTGTTTTCTTCACCAATTGCCATTGCCTAATTTAGCTCCTTTACTCACACCTTAATGGGAGAGAAAAATCTCCTCCTCTACTTCCTGAAGTTCTTGTGGCTGACCTCTTAATCATTTTAACAAAAGACAGAGTAAAGAGAGTAAATGTCAATTTGCTGTTTGGGAACTGGGGAAGAGAAGTGAAGAGGGATGCACGAGAATAGAAGTAGAATCCCCCCAAAGGGAGTTAGGACAGGGCTGTCTGTATCACTTTAGCAGAGGGTGGGAAAAGCGCAGAGACAGAGGAGGACGGGTGCAGGCAGGGAAGGGCAGGTATCTGGAAAGTTCCTGCTGAGCCAAGGTTGTTCAGTAAGGTTATTATGCTGCCACGGGGCAGCTGAGAGGAAAACACTTATTCTCTCCTTGGTACCACCGGGCAGGACATCCTGCCATGTGGTAATTTCCTTTATAGAAGGAAATGAATGCTCTGCTTTTAGACAGAAGTGGAAGTGGCAGAAAGCTCCTGCTGTTTCTTAGTTCCTTCAGCTCAATGTACACATTATGCCAAAATGACATATTTTGAAGTAGCATATTCTGATTTGTTGCATCTGAGCCAGCAGCACTGTGACTCTTGAAGGACGAACATTGCACCTCACTCATCCATCCGTCTCTTGTATTCATACAGTGCATAAGTAGATGCTCAGTAAATATTTGAGAAAAATACAGGTTGAGAAATTATTTAATTAACATGATTGACCTCTGAGACTGATTATCTTCCCTCCAAATTGGCTTTTGCCTTGTTTTCTCATTTATTCTCCTGTTGGTAACATATTTTCCTATCTAGTCAAATGAATTCTGATCTTTGGTCACTTGAAATCAATTTGTAAACAATACCAAGATATATTTGCATATAGGAAGCACACCTGGCCTGAGGCTTAGGCATGTAGGGTGACTAGACCATCCAGAGTCAAGCCGTGCCCTGGCCAGATGACCTGCTTCATATCTTTAGATTTCACACCATGTCAAGGCTCACTTCCTTCACCTCAAAGCTTTTTGTTGTTTTGTTGGCTTATGGCCCATAAGTGCCCAGAAAATACTAGGTACTCAAATACTTAGTTGCATGAATGAATGCAGTCTAGTGCCTATTTTTTGGTTGTTGTAGGATTTAAATAGGTAGATGTATATTAAATATGTCAAGCAACCCTGTATACTACAAATTCAACAAATGTTAAGTCCACTTCTTATATAAATGAACTTTTCCCCACACAGTTTAATTAGGTGTAACTCACTGGAACGTTGTCTTTTTCCAAGCTATTATATAAATGCGCCCTAAGAATACCTGTCTTTGAGGTAATGTCCTTTTTAGTCCATGGTGCCAAACCCAGTGCCCTGAGCAAGACAGACAAGTGCTCCACCTCTGAGCTCCCACCACATCTCCAGATAATGTCCTCAACTGCATTTATGGTTATAAATTCAGTCACTAAAAATGTTTGCTCTTTATATAAAACATATGCTTCTTTTTATAAGTCAAAGGATTGGCATAACCTTCATAATTCCATTTCTCTTGAATGGCAGGAAACTCAAAATGAAGCACTTGAGATACTTTGTTCATATTATGTTAGTCAAATTCGCTATAATGGATGGGCTCGTTTGGATAGAAATTTGCTCTTCGTATTATAATACTTTGTATTAATACCTAGGCTATTATGTTATATAATATCCTATAACAGCATTCTATATTTTCATAAAAATTATTATTCTTCATAAATAAGAAACTTATTCCATAAACAGTTTGTGTATAGTCATATATTTTCCCTCTTAATGATTTAAATGTAATTTTTTAAAACATTTGCTGACAAATGGAGTATAAAATATGTTACCCTAGAATTTCTGCTATTGAATATTGAAATATTTGACTAATAGTGGTTTGCAAAATAAATTTATACATGTATACATATCATTTTATTGTTTTAACTATGATGTTTATAATTTTCAGATGCAATTCTTTAAAGCAAGGTATATTCAAATGTATAAAATTAAACCAATGTAAAATAATGACTTACTGTAATATCTCTTAGAAATAGCTCAATTTACACTGTTGAAAATTTCACATCTAATGTAGTAAGTAATACACAATAGTCAGATACATTAAATTCACATAGAATAATTTATGTTAATAAGTCACCAATTTATGGTTTATACACTTTTTAAAAGTTTGTGTTTCCAGAGAAACCATAGTTTGCATAAATGCTTTATGAATTATCTGATTAATTTAATGCATACATTATAAAATTTGCACACTCTCAATATTCTCTCCTCCTTTTAACTGTGTAGAATTCATACGAGATGTTTTAAAATGGACCAATTAAATTTTGAAAAGTCACTGCACACGTAACATAAATGAAAAATGTGCATCCCAGTACTCAGAATAATCAATTTGTGCTCAGGGTCTAAATTAGGTTTTATGAAGCCTTTTCTACAAAAGTTATGTCCACTAGCCATGTTGATTCATCTTGTCACTTCTGGACACATTATGAAAGACTTTTTTATTCCTTCCTCCCCTTCTCTCTGCCTCTCCACCTACTTCTGTGTCTCCCGTGGTCAATCTTTCTTTCCCTTACTTCCTTCATTATTTTCTCCTTTGCTTTCATCTCAGTTAAAGCAGCAGTATCACTTGACATAAGTTGATGGACTTATCCCATTTAAATCTTTATATGTGTTTATATTTCAAAGGATTCCCAAACATTTTAAAGTTTTGCTGACCTTGAAATGCAAACGAGTAATACTGAAATCTAAGAAATGTGCCTATTTTTGGTTGCATAGAACAAATATACAACTTAAAAGCCATTCTTTGTTTATTTCTTTTCCGTTTTTGTACAGCCCTCAATTTCTTTCTTTCTTTCTCTCTCTCTCTTCTCTCTCTTTCTTTCTTTCTTTCTTTATTTCTCTCTCTCTTCTCTCTCTTTCTTTCTTTCTTTCTTTCTTTCTTTCTTTCTTTCTTTCTTTCTTTCTTTCTTTCTTTCTTTCTTTCCTTTCTTTCCCTCCATACTGGGAGTTGAACCCAGGCCCTTTGCACTGAGCTGCACCCTCAGCCTTTTTAATTTTTTTTTTTTTCCTAATTTCCAGACAGGGTCTCGCTGAGTTTATAATGCCCAGGATGGGCTTGCCCTTCCTATACTCACACCTCAGGTCATGGAGTGCTGGGATTACAGGCTTGTGCCACCACCCACCCTGACTTTTTATATAAATTGGAGACAAATCAATGTCCATTGTAATTTCTTTCAACTACACAACAATTTTAGACTAATTGTTGGCCTTTTTCTCACTTCAGTGCATGTTGAGAAGAACATAAATCAAAATGAAAATAGTTGATTAGGTCTATATACAAACAGTAGGATCCATTATCTCAGTAGGTTTCAATCAATTTCTAAGTAACTACATATTTCCTGTACACTCAAATCTTGAATAAACATAAATATGACTTATAATTATTTTTTAAAACTAATTTATGTCACATTCAAAATGTCTGTTTATGACATTTATTGTGTTACTAGTTTATAAGAAAATTTAAACTTTTAAAAAATTTTAACATGATTATTGCTTATTCATATCAGCAAATTTAAGATGCTATTACCTATCATTGTATATCAAGTAATACTAATTTAAGTCTCTGGAAGTTTCTCTGTAAACATATTTGCAGTTTTAACTTGGTTGGAAAACTTCAACATTTTAAAACAAGCAACTTGAACTCATGCTGGGAATTTTTTAAAATCAAGAAAATCTTTACATTATTAATTTATCAATGTAGCTACAAGAAACAAAGTAACATCTGTACAAATAAATATGCAAAATTTATTTTATATGAGGTTATAAAATCCTTCAGCATCCGTTGAGGCAGAAAATTGTATACACTGGCAAAACCTAATAATTTTCACAATTTTCCTGGGAATGAGAACAATCTCACCACTTTTTGCAATTTTATTTTTTATAAATGTACTTCTTTATTTTGAAAACTTAAACACAGTAAGTAACCAAATTTCCTCACTGTAGAGGGAATATGTGTGTATATATATATATATATTTTACATATATATTTTATATATATTATATATATTATATATTTTATATATATTATATATATTATATATATTTTACATATGTTTTATATATATTTTACATATATATTTTATATATATGTTTTATATATATATTATATATATATATATATTTCTATGTCAACTGATTTAAAAAGCAAAGAGTGTCTCATCAAGGAAATTTCCACTACAGAGTGAACTTGAAAACTTAGAGCCAGCAAAGGATGCATCATGCTAATCTTTGAACACTTGGTGGTAGATAAAAGGTTTGGTACCATTTATAGTAAGGATGGTGCCAACTAGTTTTATCAGTAGCTTGTTGTGTAAGTGACCATCAGAACATGATACTAAACTGCTTGTTAGTCTACAGGTTCAGTACCTAATACACTTTCTCCAGGGATTGAGTTGAGTTACCTTTATTTCTGATATGCACATATAACAGTCTGAGAAAATAGCAATTTCTGTCAACTAGAGAAGAGGAAGGGTCTCTTTTTCAAGCAGTGAAAACCACAGAAAAACATTAAGAAAAAGATTTAAACTTAACTCAATTATACAAAAGGGCCATAAAATTTCTAGCAGTAACCAAAATATAACTGGGGGAAAAAGAAATACTTTTGGTCAATAGCTATATGAAGGCAAAGATTACTCAACATGTGCACATAATGTAAATATATTGAGTGGAGGGACAAAAAGGTGAGTTTAAAGACTTTACCTGATCCATACAGTACGTTATTTCATCCTGGTGATAGATATTATCATCTCAAATATTATGAAGACATTCTATTTTGATGAGATTAAATAATTCCCTAAAGTTTCAAATTTGCTATGCATTCTTCCTCTTATGAACTTCTATGTTCATGGTGTGTGTGTGTTTACACATCATAAATATGTATATATGTATATATATCTGACTCCTTGCTACATAATATTTTTCTCAATAACCAGTGTCAGGTGATTAGATATTTTCGAACCTCTTTGTAGATTTCCCTTTCAGTATTTTCATAGTCATCTTTATACTTGAAACACAGAAGACCTGAGAGGTTCAAACCAAAGTTCAGTCAAACACATTAGAAATCCTACAGTGCCTCATATTGGATGTGGTATTGATTATATTTCAAATAACTTGAGTTATTTGGAAAAGCTAAAACAGTGAGAAAAGCTTACTTACCATTGCTTGTGTTTGGCCATTTTCATGCATCTTAAATGGGCCACTTATCCCATACAAGGAGTGTAGTCACAGGATTAGAAAAGAATTCTAAGGATAATGAGCGAGAGGATGTTCTTAATGGTGACACATAAAATCTATCACAGCATGCACTTGGTACATTATGTAAGATGGATGCTGATAAGATACACGTGGTAACTATGATTGATTAATGGATGATGTTTGTAGTTTGGAGGCCTGGGTTGCCTATTCTCGGCCTGTCCCTGAGACTTCTGGCATCCTATAAAGGGTCAGAGTAGGTAGCCACCCTTTCCACTGGACTCTGAAAATCCCTCTAATTCTTCCTGCCTTCCATCCCCAAACTTTTTGCACTCATCTGGCAGCCTGTCTTTTGCCTTGCTAGACGCTGTCTCCAGCTGTCGGGAGGATAGCAGGAGACTCAGGTTCTAGGTCTGTGAAGTGGCTTCCTTTGCTCTGTGTTTGAGCTGCCTTAATTCCCATGATGCAAGACCTTATACTGGACATTTGCCTCATGATTTTGCTTCCCTGGAAAGAATACACTCAGTGTCATGTTATATATATTGCCATAAAGAACCAGGTCATAAACCAGGTGAAGAATTTACATGGAACATTCCAAGTGCAAAGACAACTCTATCAACTCCTGCTGGCAGTGAGCTCAAAGAAGTAAAGCAACAATACCCTTTCCCCATTTATATGTGAATGGCTATGTAGGGAACATTTTTGCAAGTGGTTTTATATTTAAGCAAAGAGAGGTCAAAAATAAGAATCAATATCCTCCACAATTAGATAACTTTAAATTTAAAAATAGCAACAAGCTCCAGTGTTCTGTATTTCACAATGACGTGGATTGTATGATCAGCTAGAATACAGGAGCTTGAAGTCTCCAAACGCAAAGCAGTAGGAGATGGAAACATTAATTACCCTAATTTAATCAGTATATACTGTATATATGCATTTATTTATTTATTTATTTTTGGTGCCAGGGATCGAACTCGGGGCCTTGTGCTTGCAAGACAAGCACTCTAATCACTGAGCTAAATCCCCAGCCCCCGTATATATGCATTTAGATGTCACACTCTGTCAAATAAATATGTACAATTATAATGTGTAATTGTAGTACTGTGAATTAAATCCAGGTGTGGTCTACCACTGAACTATATTCCCAGCAGCTATTCATTCATTCATTCATTCATTCATTCATTCATTTAGAGACAGAGTCACTAGATTGTCCAGACTGATGACTTTCCATAGGATTACTTCTTGGCTGCTATACCAGAAAAAATCTACTGACTCCTCACACTGGTGATTAGATTATGGAATAAAAAATATTACTCCACTATTGTAATTCCCTGGATGTCTTATAACGACATATAATTTCTAGAGACCAATTAAAATGCATGCAACATAATATAAGGCTTTGGAGTGGATTTGGTGAATATTGGTCATAACGTAGGGACAAGTGCTAAAAATGGTCCTTGCTGCTGATGCTCGGATGTGCTAATGGTGGTAATGGTGCCCTGCAAAAATAAAGTGCTTTGTAGATTACACTTCGACTGTCAATATTTTGACAATAACGTTTTCAGTTTTTATGTCTTGCTAGTATTCCTTCTCTGAGTCAGGCATATAAAACTCACTTGCAAGACCCCTGGACTTGATTGTGTCATTTAATCATAGGATTTTCACTGGGAAAATTCTCATTTCTAAAGAATTGAGTATCTCTAGAAATCAGTATGACTTATAGGTAGCTCTCTAAGGCCACAAACTTCATCAAAAACAGTTTTTAAAATTTCTAAGTATTGACCAGTGATAAGAAGTCCAGGTTCTGCTAACTTCCTGAAATGCAATCTCAGCTCAGATACTTCCTATAGGGCCTAAAAAAGGTGCTGAGTTGTCTGTATCTCAATAGCCCAATGAATAGAAACACAACACAAGTTAACCCAGCCTCCTGAGGTCACTGTGAGGTTTAACTCAGGGAAGGGTGTGCAGGGTAAGCACACAGCAATCATCCCTGCTTTGGTAGCACACTTTGTTGTTTTTTGTTGTGCTAGGCAGTGAAGGGACCAGAGAGTCACCTGATGCAAACAAATGAATTTATACTGCCTGGATACTAGTGCATGATATTTTTAGGCTTTTTGTGCTCACAAACAAAATTATGTCTTTAAAAAAAAAAATAATGGCACCAGAAGTTTACAGTAAACATATGAAAACTTAAGAAATAACTTTTGCAATTTACCTAAGTTGCTAGAAAATAGTGCACAAAAGAGGGGTAAAGCTGGAAAATGAAATAAATGAGTTTTTACAAGATCTGTTTTTTAATTAAAGTTCATTTAATTGTGCTTGAATCATTGATGCTTTTCAGGAGAACAGCAGAGCACTCTATGTGTGGGGTCATGAGTTTTTTCAAGTTTTTATAGCTCCTTAAACACAAATCTTTCTCATGATGATCGGTGCAGGAGCTTAACTTCTGCGGCTAAAAATGCGTTAAGTTGGAGAGTTCCCTCAAAGTTACTGTTGGTTCCCTAAATTGTTATTGATCCTAAATGAGAATCCTGCAGGGTTAGACACACACTCTGCAATGACATGATTGGTACAGAAAGAAGACACACATTTGAAATAATACTCCAATCATTGTTAATTTCAGTGCTATTTACTTTAATGATATTAATCAGAGTGAACTTAAAATAATATAGCAGTAGTCATAAAACTATTCTACGGGTTCCACTTTGAATTCTCTAGCAATTATTGTGTCATCATATTACTGCAAATCAACTGAAAAATATTGCTATGCGATGACATAAAGATGAAGGAAGAAACGATTAATGACTCTCCTAATTACACTAGGAAGGAAATCAAGACTCTATCAATTAGCTACCACTCTTATTAGCTGATTAGGGCATGCATGTATAAAATTGTGTGGTAAGCAAATTATGATGTGCAAAACTAAGACATTTAGTTGTTAAAACTTTCCTCGCTCATTTTTTTTCCATACAGCT
This sequence comes from Hystrix cristata, assembly GCA_004026905.1. Classification (NCBI taxonomy): domain Eukaryota; kingdom Metazoa; phylum Chordata; class Mammalia; order Rodentia; family Hystricidae; genus Hystrix; species Hystrix cristata. Next base: position 24,313 of record PVJO010006832.1, read on the forward strand.
GACATGATGTTTCACAAAAATTAAAATAATTCTAAATGTTAGCATTTTCAAAAATATTTTTGCAAGAAATTACTTGAAAATCTCTTTACAATCAAAATGGAGAAAGCACAGTACTACAGTAGAAATGAACTTACAGTATTGTTTGAACTTGAACTTATCGTACTCATTTACTTGCTCTCTTATGAACAGGTAACCTTGAGAAACTCGCTCCATCTTGCCAACCTTAGTTTCTTCTCTGTGACTGGTAAAACAACAACCACGTCGACTTCTGAGAGTCAAATGAGAGGGGCAAATGAAGCAACCCAATTGCCACAAAATTCTTTACACATATTTTCATTATCATAATTTTGTTATTATAGGTTTGTGTTGTAATGTAAATCATCCTTATTAAGTATGAGATCATCCGGGGTCATGATGTGTATCACCCTTGTTGACTATGAGATCACCCAGGATAGAAGCCCTTTGAAAATGTAGAAAGAATAAAGGAAAGGAAGGAAGGAAGGAAGAGAAGGAAGGAAGGAGAAAGGGGAGAGACAGACAGACAGATAGACAGGGAGGACACAGGAACTATGAAAGGAAAAAGAAAAAGATGGAGGAATGGGAAACACAAAAGAATTTAAGGTTTTTGTTAGGGGCATTTGTTCCATAAATTCTAAACAGAGGGCCACTAAAGTCCTTGAACATCTCTCTTTTGTCTGTGGATGGTTTATAATTACATCTGTCACTTTCCTTTTATTATCAGAAGATAATAAAATTTCATTTTAAAGTCTAACTTTTCCCTTCTACTGACGGCCATGTGTGTCTGATAAAATATAACAAATTGAACGTTTTTTGTCTGTTATTTAAAAATCTGCAGTTGTGACATACACTGAAGAATATATTTGTTTTCTTCAGATAATCAAAAGCACTTCACATTTTGAATTATTTTCTAGAATCTTTTGTATGACTATACTACAATTATTGTGCAGAAATATGATGTTTCTTTTTTTACTCTGCTAGTCAGAAATGAGCAGTCTATCTCAACCAGCTATTATTAAAGTATTAGGTTTTAATGTGTGATACAATCATCATAGAAATAATGTTTTCATCAAAAGTTTATATATATAGTATAAAAATAATGTGTTTTATTTATATACGAATTTTTTGTTGGTATGGGGAGTTGAACACAGAACCTTTGCACTGAGCTACGTCTCCAGCCCTTTTTATTTTATATTTTGAAACAGGGTCTCGCTAAGTCATTAAATTGCCCTGGCTGGGCTTGAACTTGCAGTCTTCCCACCTCAGCCTCCCAGAGCACTGGGATTATAAGCATGCACCATCATAGCTGGCGTGAAGCTTAAGCAGACGTGTTTTGCAAATAGTCCCAGAAAAAAATCCTACTAAAATTGATGAGGCTCCCATTTCACGTAATTATATTTAGTTCTCTCTTTACATGATTTCTGTCTTCAGATTTCCATCACAGACTATTTAAAAAATGCCAGACTCCCAACAATACCATTCAAGTTTCAGCCCTCGATGTATTAATTGTAGCTGCCAAAAGTAAAGCCCTTGTTGCTAGTTCTTCAGTTCACCGATTACTGCATAAAGTGTGCACATTGTGATCAGTAATCCATCTATTCTTTTTATATTCCCTTAGGTCTCTGCATGTGTAATTCAGCTTAGATGGGGACAGAAACTCATCCCTCTCTTTTCTGGCCCCTTGAAGTTCCCAGAATGCATCTTGTCTCAGCACAGGTATTTTAGAGCATCCATAACTCCCTTAAAAGCATGATCATTAACAGGTTCTGTGTTCTCCAGAATTTTGAAATAAATTCACCAGAAAATTGACATAAATGTTTTGCATAAGTGAAGACTTTGTGTCTTCAGCACCCTCATTTGCCACTTTCCTGAAGTCTAGGAGACCTACAGTGTGCCCTGAAATGGGTGAAACAGTATTTGGTACACACTGTGTAATTGTGACGGATGAGTCTATGAAAACAAGTTAATGTTTTCTGTGTCCCTATGCATAGTTATCAAGAGAGGAGAAGTATTTCATGACCAATGATGGTTTTTTAAGAAGTTTTCTTTTCTAAGTTTACTTTGAATGTGAAGGGAAAACTTCGTTTTTGGAGCAAGTAGTTCATGCGCTCTACTGCCTCAAAACATGGAATAATTTTTAAGAGACTCCTAAAAACTGTCATTTGGAACAGTTGCCCAAGTGAATAATTTGTCACAAATTCGCCAACCTGTGATTACACTATGATTTTAGAAAGTACACAGTACATTTTAATGTGTCTTGGATTCTTCCCAAATCGACATCTATATGATGTATGATGCTACTCAGTATGTATGCCTATGGCTTCTTATTTACATGGAAATATTAACCACTTTAACCACACAAGTTTCTCCAGTTTCTTGTATTTCCACTGAATAGTCAGCTCCTTTTAGAAAATAGTGAGAAATCAGAAATTTAAAGATGGCCATTTATGGAGTTCTTTTTTCCCTAAGAAATATGTTCAGTGAAAACAATGTAGTTTCCATTTTAAGCAAAGGTGTCAAGACACTTGGCACATCTCCATTGTTTCTTCCCTGAATGTGTGTGCGTTGGAGGCAGTTTGCTGAGTTCTACTTATGCTGCCGGCTACTTCCGGTTCCCTTCCCTCTCAGCAAGTCTTATCTGGAATGTGTGTGTTTTACAGTAGTGAAGTTGGCATGAAAGGAAGAGTTGATGTGAAAGTCAACAGTATTCAGAGATGTATGAAATAAGCACCCTTGTTTTTGTGACTACTTTTGGACAATGCGAATAGGGCCTTTAGGTGGTAAAGACTTGGTGTAAATTCAAACCAGTGACTTAGAAGTTCAAGCTCCTAGATCTCATTGCTAATCTGCTGAGATTAGATCTAAAGATTCACTCAGATCCTTCTAGACTCACTGACTTTAAAAAGCCTAAAACTAGTCAGAGATGACAGTAACACTAGCAAATAAGAAATGTGTTTTTCTGGTTCCTGGAGATAATGGGCATATTTATGTTTTTCATCTCTCTAGTTACTGTCATCTGTGCAGTCTTATCTAGTCTTCTACGATCCCTGTTGTCTTGTAGAAATGCTTTTCAGCCAGAATTTATGCTTTCATATGATAAACATTTACACAGAACTCTGTCACAGTTGCAGGCGTTTAAAATGCATGTAGAAAATGCAGCTTTGTGTTGTATTTGAATTGACATTTTCCATACAAACAAACCTTCAAAACTTACACGAGGAAAGGCCGACATTTTAAAAGCCGGCCTCTTTGTGCAGACTAAAAGTTACCCATTGAAAACTGCATTAACATCTAATCAGCGCTTGCTAATTGTAGGTGTTGCCAGCCAAGCCTTGAAATTGGGCACACACTTAGCAAACTGAAGAAATGCTTAATTGCATGTGCGATTTTTATCCTACTGTCAAGAGGCAAAATAGGAAGGAGGAAAACGACCATTTGACTGTGAATAAGAAAGAAATAAAATATATCAGACAGCATTGTATCCTAGAAGAATAAACTCAGGTTCAGTATTTAGATTCTTCACCATAGACAGGTCACTAGTCCCTGTAGACATCAGTGTCCTTGTTTGTAAAGGGGGCCCCAGGTCATTCTTCTTTCAAAGCTGCTGGGGAGAATGGAGATGGATGCTAGAATTTCAGCACCAGATGAAACCACCCAATACAATGTAGGTCCTGTGCTCACCACTCAGGAAGCCGTGACTCGTGCCCTTTACCAAGGTTTCAGTGGATCCTTTGTCAGCCATTTTGTTTCTCATGGTTTTAGCTGTTTGCAATCAACCAGGCAAAATGGGCAGAGTGACTAAATACTAGGTTATTTGTAACTTTAAAAACAAGTCCTATAAGATTTATTGCAGATGTCTTTATATGTTTGAAAAGTCCTCCATCTCATACACTGTTATTAAAAATCATCCTTATGATAAAAATGAGGCAATGTAAAGGCATTCCTAGAAAAAACAGAAAATAACCAACTATGGTCTGAAAATTCTGAAATGAAATATTCAGAAAGAAACAGTCCATAATGGTACATTTTTCTGACTAGTAGGATTAAGACTTACGCTGTCTTGCTCTGTCTTGGCCAGGACACAGATCAGCTCTTTGTCCAGTGTATCTTCCTGGTGTATGCTACCCACTCATTAGGCAGCAATTTCAGTTCTTAGACCAACAGTTGCAGTATTGCAGTATCTGCGTTGAAGATCCCCTGACTTAAACACCCACATGAGCTTGCAATGCTGATGCAATTTCCCTGGCTGTATCTCCTCAAGCAGGCACTACATCATTTCCCACCAGCACAAAAAAAAAAAAAAAAAAAAAAAAAAAAAAAAAAAAAAAAAAAAAAAAAAAAAAAAAAGAATACAGTACAATGAGATATGTTGAGAGAAAAACTGTATTCATATAAATGTGATTATAGTATGTGTTATCATTCTTCTCTTTCATCAGCAGTCATGATTGTGGTTAATCTCTTACTGTACTTAATCTATGAATTAAACTTTATCACAGGATAAGACAGAGTATATACGGACTGTGATGTTATCTGGCATTTCGAGCATAGATTGGGAACGTTGTAAAAGGTCCTTCCTGGATAAGGGAGTCTACCTGGGTAAAGTAGTGACAATCCTGATGTTCACTCTACTGTAAATCCAATTACAATAATCCTTTCTTTTCCTCCAGTAAACTACCCACCGTGGTGTAAGCCTGCTATTAAACACACCATCTACTTTGCTCCTTTCTTTTGGCTCTCACATGCAGTAAAGGAGCACACATTTGAAATAAGCTTGTGAGTTTTAATTTTGGTGGTGTCACATACTCATTGTGTGATCTTGAATAAGTCATTTAACATCCCTGAAGTGGGCCTTTTATTTACAAAAGCGAAACAATACTTACTTTGGGAAATCTTTGAGAGAGATAATATTAAAAGTACCATTGTATTTAAACTATTAGCCACTTAATGTTTAATTAAGGTAGGTAAACTGGCTCTAAATACAGTAAATGCCTCTGGAAATTTAAACAAGGAATTAAGTTGATCTCTTCTTGCAAATTGATACGTTTGCGTTGACCATCGCAATAAGGTAGTCTTATTTTTTGACAATGTTTGGCAAAAATCTGCAAGCAGAAGAAAATAATTTATGAAATGGATTTTTATAGCTCCACTAGCTTTGTTTTCTCATATTCTCTGGATGTGTTTTGAGTTTGGTCTTTGTTTTCCCAGTGCACGTGTGACGTTTTTATTGGAAAGTGTTGAGACATGAATTTTACTACACGAAGCTGGGCATAAGCATCCCCAGAGTAGAGGAAGGTTGTATAAGATACGTGCTTGTTCTACCCGCCACTCTGCTGACTTCTGAAAAGCCACCTCTTCTCTTGAGCTTTGTTTCTTCGTCTATTGAATGCTGATCTTATTAGTGTTACTACTTTTGTCAGTATCAAATGAAACCCTGTGCAATGAAACCCATTTTGAATTAGACACCAAGTTTGAATATCTGCATATAAGTTTATGAAAGTGACAAGAACATTTGTGCTGAGGGAAAAATAACACAGATTAAAAGTGTAATTAGAAAACAAGAAAGGTAAGTAATGAAGTGTAGAAGGAGGGACGCAATTGGAACTGAGAATCAGGTTTAGGGTTGCTCCTGTCAGAAAGAGAGAAATGCCTCTTTCTACGAAGGCAAATCGCAGTAACGTAAATTCAATTTGAGACAAATGTGAGGTTAGTATTTTTTTTCATGGGGAGGTCCACTTGGCCCAATCCCATTCTTGAACATCTTTCTTTTCCCATTTGTTTGTCTTTATTCCTTTGTCAGAGAACAATTGACTATATTGTGTGGTTCTACTTCCAGGATCTATATTCTGTTTCTCTCTCTCTCTCTCTCTCTCTTTTTTTCTTTTTTTTTAACCAATACAAAACTTTGCAGTTCAGTTTAGGAAGTTTCTATCAACATATCTTCAAGATCAGGGATTATTTCCTCAGTATATGCAGTCTACAAATGAGCCCATGGAGTCTTCATTTCAATCTTAGTAAAAGTTCTATTTCCTTTCCGTTTGTCTTAGGACTCCTGTCTCTCCATTACCCATCTGTTTGTACATGTTGTACACCTTTACCATTTAAGTTCTTAATATATTGATCAGAGGTATTTTAAATTACCAGTGTGGTCGTCCTAATAGTTTTGCTGTGCAAGAGTCTAATTCTAATACTTGCTGTGATTCTTCAGATTGTGTTCCTTGCCTTTTAGTAGTCCTTGTACATGTTGGTGGAAAGCCAGACTTGATGTTTCAGATAAAATGGAGTAAACAGTACCTCAGACCAAGCTTTTATGTTCACCTGTCTAGGTGTTAGGCAGCAGTTACTGCGTTTACTGATTGCTGTAACCACATCTCACAGGGATTAAAATTTCTTCCATTATCCTTGCTGTTAACGCCTGCATTGTGCAGAGTTTTCCTTCAAGTGGTGAACAGGTGTGAGGGACAGCGTGCCCATTCTGATCCTGGATGAGGTATCAGGTTTTCTCGAGTCTGGACTCCCGGGTTGTGATCTTCACAAATACATGATGTGGGAAGGAGATGGAGGAGGATACAGAAGGCCATTTCACTCCCTTTTCCACACAGAAGGCTTGAGGCGACTGGAGTTGGGTATTTCTCTTCCCTAACATTGGTTAGGGTCTGATGAAGCCCAGTCTACTGGGCTCTAACAAACTAGTTTTCCTTGAGAACAGAATCTGTTAAGGAGAACAGAACGTTCTGAGTATATTTCCAAGTCCTTATTTTTTTTTCTTCTCCACGGGTGGAAAAACAAGAGAATTGTTCTCCTATTTTTCCTTGGAGAATGTTGTGGGTATCTTAAAAGTAAAACTAATGAAAGTATGAGTCTGCCTTTCAAGAAAGTCTCTAGTGGGTTTTGTCTCTGAAACACTTCCACACTCACTATGCGGTAATTAGTCACCTGCTCTAAGTTTTCCTACCTGCACACAGCTCCAGTAGTGATACTTGTTTCTACCACACTGTGATTCTTTGTGTTCACCCATCTGCCTGGTTTTGGGTCGGTAATTTGCCCTGTGACCTGAATTCTCTAGTGGATCTATGAGGAATTACTGATTTTTAGTGTGTTCAACATCTTTTTCCTTGTTACAAGACCAGAATTAGAAATTGCAAGCTCTCTACATGTCAGATCAGACTGCTCTTAAAAAATAAGAATAATTTGAGAGTAACTAGATAAAAATAGATAAAACTCCAGTTATGTGAAAATCTGAATTCCAGGAAATTCGATTATAGCTAAATGCTTAGGACCTATTTGTTTACAAAAATTTTCTGTGGCAATGAAGAAATAGCCTCTAGGTAGTGAAAATATATTACTTGGGGCATTAAAAGGAAAATTTTATTAAAAAGGACATGAAAGAGATATATACAGGTAGCTTTTTAATATATTTTATTGGCTATGTATTTTGAGAGAAGAGAAGCTATAAAATACTATTTATAGTCAATCTTAAAATTTTCTTAGTTCTTCAAACAGATATAGCACTGTATTGATCGTTTTTTCACTTGCTGGACCAAATACCTAATTCTGTAACATTAAGGAGAAGAAGTTTCATTTGGCTCATGGTTTGAGAGGTTTCAGTCCATGGCTGGTTGGCTCCAAGGCAGAGGCATCATGGCAGAAGGCATAGTGGAGCAAAGCTGCTGGGTTCATGATATTAGGGGAGCAGAGCACAGGGAAACCATGGCAACAAGAAATGTACCTTCCACAGACCTTCCAGTCACCTCTCCAGGAGTCCTTTAATTCAGGCAAGGTGGCAGTTGAATTTAGCTGGCACAGCTGACACAAATGTGTACCAGCAAATCCAAGTTGAGTTCATGGTGACTTTCCTGTGGAAAAATGGAAAAGATATAATCCAGCATACACTGCAGCTAAGAGAGGGTGAGGAGACATCTTCCTAGTAAGGTCTTCCAAGTATCCATAGAACTATGATAGCTGCATGAAAGAAAACGGAAGCTGGATGTGGTGGTACACAAATGCAATCCCCCCACTCTGGGAGACTGAGACAGGAAGATAAAAATCTGAGCCCAGCCTGAGCAACTTAGTGATTTAGCATGAACCTGCCTCAAAATTAAAAAAAAAAAAAAAAAAAAAAAAAAAAAAAAAAAAAAAAAAAAAAAAAAGTAAACGTGGGCTGGGGATATAGCTCAGTGGGAAGGCCCTGGGTTCAACATCCAGTATGGGAAAAGAAAAGAAAAACAAGGAAAGGAGAAGAGAAGAGAAGAGAAAAAAAGGGAAGAAGATAAAACTGTACCAAAACTGGAAAAAAAAAAAAAAGATGGCTTTTAAATTCCACTTAATAATATTTACTTAAATAATAAGGAGCCAAGGCTCTGAAAATAGAAAAATAGATTAAACAAGGAAATTTTTTCTAAGCCATTTTTACCATTTTGTTTCTAGTGGAAAAATTAATATGATCAGATGCTTAGCTGACAGCAGAAAAGTTATTCTGTGGTTAGACAGTTCTACAAGACTGGTATTCAATGAATATAGTTCAGTAAGAGTGACCTCATTATTAAAATATTAAGTTCTCATGAATATTAATATTAAGATATTAAAACACTAATGTTTATTATGCTGGGCCAGTACTATGCTGTAAATATTGTTAAACATTTGGAATAGCATCCTTTAAATCATGAAAGAGGCAGACTATGGATGCCTGGTCTTCAGTTCGTGAGATTTTCTTTCCATCTATGGAAATGATTTTATTGATTATTAAATCAATATGGACTGGGGTATTATTTAAGGTTGAATATTTCATAGCAGATATATCATAAAAATTTGAACCCTACAGGAACTTAGTCGCAAATTATGGCATTCGATTTTTTTTTAATTATTATCTATGTACAAAATTATGTTTGAAGAATTCATAGAATGACATATACTCTGGTATCATCTTTGAAAATCTATTACATTCTAATGTAAAGAATATTTTAGGATGGGAATTAAGCCTCTGCCAAACATCCTTTCCATGAACTCTTGCAGCATGAAGTGAAAGTCTTTCATATTAAATCAATAAGCACCATATTGAGTATCGGTAGACAAAATACAGGACATTCGTGTGATTCACCTAGAAAAGTAGTATTTGTCTTGACTTTCTTGTCAAAACTTAATAAACAGAATGGAGAAAAGGAAAAAGAATGAGCCTCATTGGGATGTGTCTTTGAAGACTTTTCTTCTGTTGTTGCATAAGTAGTTTTGAAGACATGGAACTATATTGTACTTCTTTGAAAGCAGGTAAATACAAATCATTTCCCATCTTTGTGAGATACTCAAACCTTTTAACTGGTATCAAATAATTTTTATTGAAAGCAAATCCTAGGGGTGACATTAAAATGGATGTCTACTTAATCGTACATCTATGTAGTTAACTACATCTAAAGCTCTATAGTAAGAGACGCACACAAATCAAAATAAGTATTTTGAAAGAGAGGTGAACTAGGAAGGGAGAAGGGGGAAAAGAAGGACTGGAAAAAGAAAGAAAGGGGAAAGGGCTAAATGGAAAAATGTAAGTAAACCCACTGTAAATAGGGAAGAGTGGGGGAGCAGACAGAGTGGATGGGGAAGCAGGCGACCAAGACACAACATGTACAGGTACAAAATAACCATGATGAATGTGATCAATATGTATATAATGTACCAATACATGTTCTTGGTAAAATAAATAAATAAATAAATAAATAAATAAATAAAAATAAATAAAAGCAGAAAATTTTAGAATTATTTAGATTGCCTCACGAAGCACAAGGCCCTGAGTTCAATCCCTGGCACACACACATACACACACACACACACACACACACACACACACACACTCCAAAAAAACCTAGAATTATTTAGAAAGCACTATTTCTAGAAATGTTTTTAGGTTCTCTAAGTCAGAGCTGCCCATTAGGATGTTCTGGCTTGGTTGGAACCCTTTGTTTCTCCATTTTTAAGCACAATTGCCAACAGTATATGTAGCTAGTGAGCTTTATAAATGTGCCTGATAGGAGTGAGGGCTTGTATCTTTATTTTGTTTATTTTTATGTACCTTAAATTGAGATTTTAATAGCCACGTATACCTAATGTACTTTATTGAATAGAATAACCACATTTTTTAATGTCAAACTTTAGTTATCTGGAAACTCACATGGCAGAAGTTCTCAATTCTGAATGATTATTAATAGTTGCAGAATTTCCACATGGGTGTGTTTATCAAAAGATAATTTTGTGAGGCTCCCATGTTAATTTCCAGATGCCTGCTCTAACATTTTATGACATGGTAAGCATCATGTAATATGCAATACCAAAAACTGCAAGATTAATGCAAATTTATTTCCATCCAATAATATATGCATCAACAACAGGCCTTGCAGACCTTAGGAAAGCTTTGTTGTTGATCTCACATGTGTAGCAATAGTTTGTTTTTATGTGAAACAGACCTTCAAGGGATCTTTAAAAAATGAAGATTTCATTTTCTCCTCACAAAGCAAGATATCCTTCGAATAAATTCTAAACTCATTATAGATACAAGAGATGTATCTATAATGCCAAGTCAGCAGATGTATCTATGCTCGTAGGATCTTGCGGGCCTATTGTGCACTAACAATTAGTCAATTAATAGAAGAATCAATAATGCCAGTATTTCCAGTGCTATTGACAAAACAATATAGTAAGCTGAAACAGATCTCGTGGCTTCAACACAGCAAAATAAAATCAAAAGGCAATTCTTAGTAAGGGTCTCTATAGCCTCATGATGTGATTATTCTAGTTAACATCGTCAAAGAATGCAGATATCAGACCATATTGAGATTTTTAGAGCTAATAACTCGCATCTTTAAGGTCCGACATGACACATATATCTCTGGTCTTCAGTAGGCTTCCAATTCATCTTTGTTTATAAGTTTGGCTTTTTCTTGCACTTGCTTTATGTCTTAGTCTTTTTAAGTTGCTATCGAAATACGGTAAACTGGGTAACTAATCAACAACAAATATTTATCCCTGATGCTATCTGGAGTGTGGAAGTCCAAGATCAAGTTTCAAGCAGGCTGAGTGACTAGAGAAAGATTTTACTGGCTGAAGCCATTCCCTGTGTTCTCCCAAGTCGAAGAGGGAAATGAGTTCCTTCAAGCCTGCTTCATGTCACTTAATTACCTCCCCAAAGACTCTTCCTCCTGATAACCCTGTCCTGGGAATTAGGGCTCACACAGGCATTATTGGGGGGGATGCAGACATTCAAATCATTGCGCTTTATTTCCGAGGATGTTTCTTCCGTTGCCCCTTTAATTTCTCTAGCTCTCCTCTGCTCCAAATCTCTCTTTATTTTTCTTTTCTTTTCTGATCAGGTCCTTCTGTCAGTGCTCTCATTTCACCTTCAAATATTTGGAGTGACTTTCCTAAGCCATATGCCTACCCAGTTGTGATTGTTAAATATCTCATATTTTAAAATTGACTTTGAACAAATTAACTGAATAAAACTCGAAGCTCTAAAGACAAGGAAATGAAATGTCAAATAGTAAACACCGTTTGCACATTGCAGTCATGTAGATCATATTCCTTCTTTGACACACATGACCAATTTTAAAGTATGTCATTTCCACTCATTGTAAAAAATGCTTAATTATGCCACAATTCTCCAGTGTGCTACATGCATTCTGAGTGTAGCCTCATTGCATGGCTCTGAAAATTTTATTACATTTTATTCTAATAGTAAGATGAGGGGAAAGAAAATAAACAAAAATAATCTTTAGATAGTATGACTTGGAATGAGATCAGATACATGTCCATACTAACTGTGTTAGTCATCTTTCCATAGCTATGATATGTGAAATAAATAACTAATAAGGTTATGTTTTCAGAGATTTCAGTCCCTGATTGCCCAATCGCTGTGGGCCTAAGGTGGAACGGTACATTGTGGCAGAAGGATGTGACAGGTTAGGCACTTTGCTTCACGGTGGAGAAGAGACTGGTGTGAAGTGTCCCCTTCAAGGGCACAGCTCCTGAAGACCTACTCTCCTTCCACTGGGCCCCCTCTCCTAAAGCTTTGCTGCCATCTAGTAGCCCCATTGGTTGGGAATCAAGTCTTCAAAATAGGGGACTTGGGGGACAGTCAAGATCTGAAACCTAACACCTATGTATTCTAAGGTACTACAGAATTTTAAAGTTAGAGAGAATGTTAGAAATTATAAAAACAAGATTATGACGGACGAATTTACTATGGTGATGGACCAACTAACCTTCTCAAAGTCAGGAAATAGTTAATAGTTAAAGTTGGATTAGTATTAAAATGTTCTTGATTCCAAGAAACTCTGACAAATAATATTCACTATACGTAATGTACATCTTATGCTTGCAAAATAGGAAGCAGCAATCCAATGTAGGGTCACTTTGTGTCAAATATTTCCCACATCTTACCATGTAAGATTGGATTAAAATAAAAGTTCTGTAAGGGAATACATAGTAACCAGCAATGAACAAAATAATTCTGGTTCTATATTAAGATAGGAATATGCTGAAGGTCTAATTTGAAATCTTCCGTTAACTGTATCTTCAGTGTGAGCAAGACCTACTCAATCTCGTAGGCCTAAGAATGAGGGAGAAGGTCACCAGAAACTACAATCCAGGAAGCTTCCCCCAGAGGGAGAACGTCCTTCCATCCCGGTGGGCTGGGTACCCGGGGAAGTAATACAAGGCACCAAGTATGAACAGATAATTCCACCCCTGTTCATGGTGCCTCATATGCCTGTCCCAGCCCCTCTTCAACCCTGCTCCTTCAGGGACAGAGTGGTACTCAACTTCCATAGCCAAGTGCAGCCCTGTGACTCTTACATGGTGCCCACATCCCCAGAGGCCTCCCCTCCCTACGCTTTGAGATGGCCAGCTCTCCTTTACCCAGCTCCTGTTCTTATTTTAAATCTGTTGTTAGGTTCCATGCTCAATTAATGAAACTCTCTGTAAAAGAAAGTTTTGTTTAGTGTAATTCTTTTCATTTTTAAAATAAGGATCCACACAGTCAAGCCTTCAAGGGTTAACTCTTCGGGCTCAGTCGTAGAGTGTAACTGGAGTCTTGATAATTGAGAGTGAAGGATGAAGGGAAAAAGTCACACAGAGTGGCACTTTTGATTATGTATGCATCAGCAACTATGATTTATGGCACCTGTTTGTATCTGTTACATGAGTGATGAGTTTGTAAGCCAAAAATAAAGCTACCGTCCTCACACCTGAGGCCTGGGCAGCGACAGTTTTGTAAGGCAACTGGCAAAATCAAAACTCTATAGAATACCGAAGAAATGAACACAGTGAGCTTATAGCCAGTGTCCTTGCCTAAGACCTTACTAGTTTCCCTCTTGTGTTATTTATTTTTGATACCTGTAAGCTGTAGGGCAGTAGTCTTGACTTGCTGCCATAGCTTGTCTTCACTGTGACAAAGCACCTTACTAGAAAAAAGCCACTTCAGCGACTCGGGTTCAATGAAGTATTTAGTACCTATAAATGTCAACAGAATTAAGAAGGTAACCACTTGCTCTGAATTTCTTCTCTCTTTCTCTCTCTCTGCTCTCGGCATCTTTTTCTGTAGTTCTCTTTCAGAAATTTTTTGCTGAAGGTTAAATGCTTTAAAAAGAAATTTAAAATAATTACACTAATTAGTACATATAAATGAGCTTCTTAGCCTGAAACATTAAAGTCCTATTTCCAGAAATTATATTACTCTATATTAAAATGGTAGTCTTGTGCTCTCTGGTCTCTGTGATTATTTAAGAAAAAAAAAGTGCTGCTTATATTAAAATGCCTTGATTGATTTATAGATGATGGAGATATAAATTAAATTTCAGAAATAAAAAGTTTGGAATCATTATAGGAACTGTGATAATTTAGGAGTTTTTTTGAGAGGATTGTTTTCTGTGTGTTAACAGGTAAGGTGAACCACAGTGAAAAATGTCACATGAGTACAAGTGTGATTTCATCTGTAAAGGCAAAGATGAGGTTGTGTTATGTGGGTGAAATATTTTTTTCATATTCTAGAATCAGTGTTAGAGAGGACTCTTGGGCCACTTTCCTGTTGGTTAAGAGACAAGAAAACTGTGCATTGGAGTTTATGAGGACTTGTGGAAAGTCCTTAACGAGCCAGTGGAAGATCCGGTTAAATTCACAACCTTTTTTCCCACTGAGCTTTCTATGGGCGCTAATCAAGTGATCGAAGGTCCACAGTTCATAACGGTCCATGTTCGTGAGTCAGAATCCTGGAGTGGTTGAGAGATCATATATTCAAGAGTGATTGAAGTCTGTGTCTAAATTCAGAAGTGCAGACCAGCAGTTTAAGGATGTCATCATTAATAAAAATGGGTCACTCAGGCCTGATCACACCAGGCAGTTGCTCCATGGAAAAGGAAATCATGGATGGAATTTAGGATAAATCACTTAGCTAAATAGCATAATGGGACAAGAGGAAAAGACAGTTCACAGGCACAACAGCCTGATTCAAGACATTATGTCTTGATATTGCCAGGCTTTGGTCTCGGATTCTACTTATTAAGACGAGAAACTGGGTGGTGGTAGAGTAAAGCAGGTTAAGGAGGCTGGAACTGGAGTCGAGCTTTGGTAGAACTAAGACGTTGGGGTGATGGTATATCTTGAGAGGCACTTCAGACATAAAAGGGAGCAGAGAGAAGAGGGAGTTTTAATGCTCAACTTCTCTTCAAAACCCAAGAATTTACATGTCTGTTTTAGAAGACATAGACTAGCTCTGAATACTTGCTGTGCTTTGAGAAAATTCAGCATGTTGTAGGGAAGGCTCCATGTTTTTATAATGGGTGGAGCGCTTACAGGACCTAGGATGGCAAGATCAAGAAGGGAGCCACAAGGATCTGAAAGAGAACATTTGAGGGAGGGCCATCAGCCAAGGCAGGAAGGGATGGGCCAGAGCCCAGGTGCACACATGGAAGCAGTGTGGAGGACAAAAGGGCAGGAAGGATAACATTGTTGATTAGGATGAAGAGCTAGCAAATACAAGATCACAACAGTAACAAAAACAATAAAAACCACCAGTCAAAGTCCAGGAGGCTGAAAAAATGTGGTTGTGAGAATCAGAATTTAGACTCCAAGTTGCTGAAGGGCTGCTGCTTGGAAATAGGTCACTAATCCCATAAATAAGATACCAGGGGGCATCCATGGCAAAGTGTCAGACAAGCAGCCTGGTGCTGCTCTGTTTGTCATCCCTCCTTTCCTGCTGACATTTTAACTGAGGATTGAAATTAGCCAATAGAACTACATCTTTCCCAGAAACAGGACTTAGGAAGAAAACCCAACCTTCAATCTTTCCTTGTAGCTTCGCCATCATGTTTTATTAGATTTATTTTACTTATTTTAATAGCATGGAAGGGAGAGGCAGTTTGCAATAAACTCCCTCCTAGGGGCAGCCTGCAGCATTACTTGGAGGCACACCTTCCTATTCTAAAGCACTAAAGCACTTCTGGGTCTGTTTCCCTCTTTTCAACTCTCAAATTTGATTTGACTTTTTATATATAATTTGCATGGTACAAGTTATTTCTTACAGAGACAGAGGTCATTGCAAAGCTCGTTTAGCCTCACTGGACTAAACAGTGACTTGGGATCAGTCAGCATTTGAAGACTTTCAAAACCATGTCAAAGACAACAGGACATTTCAGGATGAGTCTAGTATTCTAAAACCCCTCACTCGTATGTGTCTGGTCTTGGGAATCATTAGCCACGTCAGAAGTCTTCCCACTGACCTCACAAAGCAATGCATGTGGACCAAAAGTTCAGGTCCCCACCTTGGCCCCTGGGTTCCATCGCACATTAATCCGCCACTTCACTGGAACCTTCTCTGTCACCTCATGACTGGTGATGGGGATGACCTAGTGGCTGAGATGACAAACTATGCTTTGCAAGGATTAATCTACTCTTTGTAAGTGTGTGCATGTGTGTGTGTGTGCGCACGCGCTTGTGTTTGGTACCAAAGTATAGAGGACAAAGAGAAGAATTCTGTAGTATTTTAACTGGACATTGAAGGAAAGTAAGATTTTTTCCCCCATGAATGCATGAAAGCCTTTGGAGGGACAGACTGACAGACTGAGGGATACCAAGCATCGCCCTTAAAAGAACATTAATGCTTGACAAATTCTTGTAGTACAGATATGCTGGCTTGTTTTATTTCAAAATATTCTCCCCATCATCATATATATATATATATATATATATATATATATATATATATATATATATATATATAAAAGCATTATTTTCATTGCTTTTTCTTCTTACTATTTCAAGGAAGCTAAAATAAATGCCCTAACATCCACCACATGTATGGGCTGAATTTCCTTACAAACAATATTTTTTTATGTCACATCTTACTTGATTTTTAGAATCTATTTTTCATGCTTCACTCCTTGCTGTCAGTTATTTTAAAAGTCTTCTCCATGGCATCACAACCATACCTTTTAGATAGTCTCGCTGGGAATTTTTTTACCCATCTTACTTTTTCAGGTTGGTTTAGTTTCCTCTTTTTGTTTTAAATATACAGACATTGCCCTGACGTGGATTTCTCCAGTCTGACCTGGTCCCTGGCTTCTAAGTTCCTGCCAGGAATGAAAGGCCCTTGATAGCCCTGACTGTGGGACTCACTCTTCTCTCAGAAGTACTTCATTTGCTTTTCAAAACTAAAACTTGTAAGAAATTCCAAACTTTTAGGACCCTCAATATAACATTAGTCATGCAAGAGGGAAAAAGAAAGAAACACATGGAGACAGACAGACACAAAAAGATCCAGTATAAAACACCCAACGAATTAACAGAATAAGAAAAGGAAGCATTGCATTCACATCAAACAAAGCTTTGAACATTAAAGCAAAGGAAAGTGACGGGAGGAAATCTATAGGAAGTCAAACAATCGCTGCTTCCCAGCAGCTGCAGTTATTAATTAGAGTTCCATCACTTGCACTAAATGGTCAATCAATACTTTTGCTTCTCTGGCAGGCCATTTGCTTTGTATCTTGCTTTTTAATGGGAAATGATTCAGCTTGTCCTCTTCCTTGTCATTCTGCTCTTAACCACCAGCCAGCCTGTGCCGCCTCTGGATAAAGTTGAGCATCCGTCCCCAGATTTCAGAAGGTTTCTCTTCGGCCATCCCGAAGAGAAACCTTCTGAAATCTGTTTATTTCATTGCTACTTCTTCTGATTCTCTGTGCATAAAATGCTTGAATAGCTCGTTTTGTGGTGCTTTAGAACTCTGACGAATTCCTTTCCTAGTAGTTCCTGATTCTGTTTCCAAACTCATCTTCTCCCCTTTTCCTTCCTCTTGATCCTATATGTCAACTCTACCATGTCGCTCAAAACAGCCTTGCTAGAACTCACACTCTACTCAGTGTGTTCACAGTGCTTGCCAGCTCTGCCTACCACACGTTGTGTGGCATTCGCAGGTGACTTCACCTCCTAGACACTTGCTTCCTGTCCGCAGACCTAATACCTAGCTCAGTGGGTGGCTGCAAGCATAAAATGACACTGTGTGTTTATAAAGCGCTGGCTGGTTACCTGGGGTGGAAGACATTAAAGTACTGTTTGCTGAATGAATGTCAGAGAGTAAATAATGAACAATTTAGACACACTGCTATCATTATTATTATTATTATTATTTTATGACTTCCTTTATCTTCAGAAATGTGCTTCTCTACCTGACTTATCCTTTGATATCTAGCTCATATGCACACAAAATCTTTCTTTAATGTGCCATCACTATTACTCGTACCTTCCCTATTTGATCTAGTACTTTGCCCAGGTGTCACTATGACTCTCATTATATTGTATTTGACTATGCTGTGCATTTGGGTTCAGTATTAGACTTTGAGAATCACTATTGCTAGAATATATTTCATCATCGCTCAGGTTTCCACTACTATCATCTTTGTTAGACAAATATACTTTCTTTTGAATACACAGACTCTGTGTACTCAAAATATCTTACAGTGCTCAAAAATAACCAGTTTCCAAATTGTGAGCTTTTGTTTATTTGATTATGCTGTGCTGAGGAATTAAACTCATACTTTCTAACAGTGGAATTAAGAAACTAAGTATAGTTTTAGACTGAGAACAATTTGAGGTTGACACTGAAATTACTTCGTATCAAAACCTCAGAGAAGACATTTAAGTTTAAAGTTAACAAGAATTATTTACAAGTGTTGCATTACAAATATATTATTTACTATTTATTTTTTTGAAGTGTGTGTCTATAGGAAACAAAATTAGCTATGGCCATAAGAGCATAGAGTCATATGAAGTTTTCAAGTAATGTTAAAATGACTAATTGTAGTTATACAGAAAGTAAATTAAATCACAAGGGGTTATCTCTGGAGGTAATATGTTAACTAAGAAAAACAATTGCATACTTACACAAATTCTTGAAGGAACGCTACTGAATTTGAACACTGGTCCTCCAAATATGTAACAAAATAGAGCATTACTGTGGTATACAGCCCACAGTAGAAGTTCAAAATCCTGAGCCCTGAGTCAGGCCCCATTATTTATGTTACCAGGGGCAAAACCGTTAACCTCTCTGTCACATTTTGCATCTGAAAAATAGGAAAGAATATGCTTTCTTGCTAACTCAAATGGTATCTATGGGAAGCAAATGAGATGAAATAAGTATAAGGGTTTTTTTTTTTTTTTTAATAATCTGAAATTCTATGAAGTAGCAGATACTGTGAAACACTCTGTGTGGTAAGAGGGCACTTACTCCAGATCGCATTCATTCTCTGGTATTACCTGTCTACTACCTCACTCATTTTTTCTAAAGCTAATCCAACTGGACCTACCATATTTTAATGATGCCAGCTTGGATTTGCATACAGTTTCACTACCAAACTCCTCATAGATCATACAGTAAAGTAATATCCACTTGCCACTGTGGGGAAAAAATAGAAAGAAAAAATCAGTATGCCATAACTGATGACCCAAAATTGTTGCTTTTGGTGAATCATCTACAATTATTTTCCAGGATCGTAGCAGTTACTATTTAGGGATAGATAGACTATTGGTAGAAGCTAAGTAATTATAGTGAAACTTTAATAGCTTAATATTTTAATTGAATAAAGATTAACTGCACATTAAACTTGAGACTTCTTTAATGACTCAGTTACAGTGTTGGGTGGCAAGTGGTGTTGACTTACAACTTGCCAGCCCCAAAGAGGATGAATAGCTGCTGTCGGTCTGCATCTGGGTAGAACCAGATGGAAAGAGCTTGGGGTTTTGGCAGTCAGCCGCAAATGCCTACAGTCTAGTACTTACTGCTAAACAATGGTTTGAATCTTTGGCTGAATTCCCTGCCTGAGCACCGTGTAACAACACACTGGCAAGAAAGCTACATCTGCAGAAAAGAAGCTTTGGTTTGGGGTCCTGGCTATATTGCAAGAAGGTCAAATCGTCGGGATAGCTAGTACTACTCTGGTGAATTTGTACATAACATTTATCCTTCGTGAGCTAAAAGCAGCCAAAGAAGTTCGTAGTAATCAGAAATCAAACACTCAAGATCCTTCGACAAGGTTTAGCCCTGAGATGTTTTTGGTTGTTCAACAATTTTAAATTTCTTAAAGTTCCTCGGAAAGGCAATACAACCAAGCAGTTGTATTTTGCTGCAAAAACCACCCTCGCTTTGAATCCTTGTAACAGGCTTGCTATGTGTGTTCGTATCTTTTGCCCTTTGCAGGTGTTTATGATTGACACCCCTTGAGAGATAAGCGGGTTAACACTTTAGAAGTGTGTCAATCTCTGGAATACTCGGGCTGCTCAAGTAAATTAATGTCTCCAAGTCTCAGTTTTCTCACCTTGACTGTGAGCATGGTAATTTTAACACCCACTTATCTATAGCAGTGGTTATTAGCATCAAGGGAGATCAATATATGAAACATACTTTACAATCTGTAAGCAGAAAGAAGCGTTCATTAGTGAGGAAGGACAAAGCTAGAGTAGAAACTTGGATTAGAAACGTATAGGTGAGGTCACACCTCTGTTATGGGGTCATAGGGGTTAATAATAACATGTCTTCAATAATCTGGAAGATTTAAATAAGCAGGGTCTGACTCGAATTGCATCTAAAAAGATGTTCAAGAAGATAAGTTCTCATTAGAGAAGTTTATGGCAAAGTCAAAAAAAAAAAAAAAAACCCAGCTCCAAGATTGGTTGTCCTGAACTACTTGTGAAATTACCTCTCTTTATCTCATAAGCAGATTCAAATATCCTGACTTCCTAAATTCAGTTATAATGGATAAAGTCATTCTGTCTACTCAACATCTTATTTAAGAAGAGTGTGGTCCATTTTAAATCGATAAGGAAAGGCTCACCAAAATTTGCAGGGAGATATTAATTAGCTATAAACTTTCATTTCAATTTGACAAAGTTTTATCTCTCTCATCTTCATTTTAACCAATGAGTCACGGTGACGATGGTGACATGGAAGGGGACTAATGAGAATTAATGTTGTAGGACCTAATATTATCTGATTTCATTTTGCTTCAGTAACTATGACCAGCTCTTTAGCATTTTCTAAAGTACCCCCGGGATCCTAGACCTTCAGTAAAGCTTTATCCCCACTTTACAGATTATTAAACCGAAGCATAATGATGTAGGCAATTTGTACAAGTCATACAGGTGACCAATGGCATTATCAAAAAATAGGAAGGACAGATCCTCTGATAATTCAGCAACTCACTCAGAATTATTTTCTGTTGCTTATCATGAAAGTTTAACAAAGTAATGATAGTAAGAAAACACATTTTCGGTAGCGGGCAACAAACTTTTATATAAAAACCACCCCAGTCCTAATGTGATGCAGAAGCCTCTAATATCGAGTGTCCTTTTAACATTCCATATGCTCCTCCATTTTGGTTGCCATCTGTGTGGCAGTAAACCATCAGTGCACATGTTGCCTAGACTCAATATTTATACCATCACATACTGTGAAAATCACAGATCTTTCCTGGAATTGTGCAAGACTAGTTGTCTACTCACTGATGAAATAAAATTTCTACTTTTTTCGTGATAAGCTGATGTTAATTTCTATCCAAGGGAAGTCCATTAAAGTGAAGACTGGATTAGGAGATTCTGTGGCTTGTTTGTGGCCTCCTTGATGAGGAGACATGGGTCCATCTTTGGACACTTGTGCATGTGGCTGCTCAAGCCCAGTGGGGGGCAGTAGAGAGCTAAGAAAACGGTATTCAGTGACGAGAATAGTGCTCACAACATTTCCGTTTAAGTAGAATGAAAGATGATGAATTTTATGCTTACTTGAAGGGCAATAAAATGATTGAAAACAGCAAGTTTTAATTTTACAACTCAGGCACAGCAAATAATTCTGAGTCCCCTGAGTCCCTGTATGACACTCTTGGTTAGCATTCAATGCCATCAGATTATAAATATCGTGGCAGCTTGGCTAAGGACATACAAGTTTCTGTCTTGGCGATATTAGTTCTATTGTGTGATAGTTAATTATCAGCTCCCATGATGCCATCTCCCTCCACCATTAAATAATGAAGACAGAGAACGAATAACAGCCTCTTTCTCTAGGAAGTTTACTTTTGTGTCATTTTTTGGTTCCCTTGACATTTATGCGGAATGCTCTTTCTCATGTCCCTAACACGCCACATTAAGCATGTAACTTCTGCCTTCATATTTACTACTTGAAAGGAGTATGTCTTTCTTTTACAATTATATTCAATTTACTGATTAAAATCAGAATATGTCTCTTATTTTGAGTTTTCATCTTCATGGGATGATTTGTACTTGTTAGCTTCTGAATTAAGAAAGATTTCACTCAAAAAATAAAGCATTCTGAGTTTTGTGGTGGTTGTTGTTGTTGAATTGAATCCAGTTGTCCCCCTAGTTGATGCCAAAGCATAAATGGCATTTTTTTTTTCCATGACCTTCAGATTCTGAAAGTTCTATCTGTCACACCTACATCTGACGTGGTATGTCGCATCGTTTCGTTTGGCCTTCTGTCCGATTCCAGTCTGGGTTTCAGCATCTTCTCCATTTGGATGCTATTGCCCCACAGCCTCAGCTGCTGAGACCATAAAGAAATGCAAAGCCACCACGGCACAGAAAGCTGAGCTGGAAATTTCACCAAGGGTATAGATCAGAGAAAATCAACTTTAGCCAAGTTCTCATCTATCCCCCCAGAACAATCTTAAATAGAAAATTTGAGAGAAATATAACAGTGTAAGAGGCAAAGTATTGCCTTCACATTGTTTCAGGCATCAAATTAGTGAGCTGAAATTGTATTTGAAATCCATATTTCAATTCACAGGAGGATTTCTAGGTTTTCAAACTTATCAGAAGAAAACCACCTTGGTAAATGCCTTTCTTGCACTAGGATCTTTGAGAACATTTGCAATTTTATTTATATTGCAAAATCGCAATATCCTTGTGATCCTTGATTCTTTCGCTTAATGTTATTTTTTCTGTTTCACATACTCCTTTTAAGTGAAAAGACATAACTCATACGTCCTTGTGTTCAGTTCGCAAAGATGTCTAATTGCTTAAAATCTTCTCTTTCTCTCTGTGTGTGTCTCTCTCTCCTATTTGCAATGATTTGTTTCTAAAGCACAGAAGTCTTTTGATTTTGTTGTCCTCTTCAAAGGAAGGTATTGTTTCAAGTACTGTAAAACAGCTACAGGAAAAGATAAACTGATTCATGTCAAAAATTACCTCTATCCCATAAGCCCCAGGCAATCTGCAGCTCCAGGAAAGCTGGCTTCCACGCAGGAAGACCTGTGGTGACCCAAATGTTGAAACACCGACACAAACATCTATTGGACCTCATACTTTGAGTTCGTTCCAAAAAAGAAAGAAAGACAAAGAACAAGGAGCTTTTCTTCTGGTTTCACGGATTCGTAGATGGATGTCAGTAATTTCCTTATAAAGGAAAGAAAAGTTGAGTGTTTCCTGTAACTTGTTTTATTACAGTCATATAAAAGATTTTTCTCTAGTTATTTCACAAGAAAGTAGTTTGTCCACAAAGAGACTTTGGTTCCAATTTGGTGCCTAGTCCTGATGTAAGTAGTCTGTATTCCTATTGTCTACTCCAAAATGCTGTCAACACAGTATGTGTAACCCCATTTATCATTCTGTAGAGTCTTTACCTTTTTACTGGCTCACTTTAAAATACCTGAGTTTGCTAATGTTGCGGCTTTCCACATTACAAAAGACCCTGGATGTCTCCCTAGAGAAGGTAATTATCTATTATGCTTAAGGGACACAAAAATCCGCTCACACAGGGAAGTGCCTACATACTCTGTTCATGCTGGGGCTGACCCAAATCAATTTTAGTTGCCTATAAATACAAATTGAGTTCTGGATATAAGGTTAAAACTGCAACATTTTTTATTACGGAATTATCCTTCTAGGGTAACTGCAAACATTGAATGATTTTCATGGTGATTACTAATGTTCAAAGGAACTCGAAATTAAAATGAAAATGACAGCTATTTTGGAGTGTCTGATTTTCACTTCCACCTACCATGTGTTACATATTCATTTTGGGGGGAGATTGTGTCTTTTTTTGGTTTAGTTCTTTGAGTTTTCTGTTGCATCACGTGTTAAGGAGCTATTATAGCTCAAGGAGAGGGTGTGCCTATTAAATATAATAAACTAATTATTACAAAATTGTTTAGAAAAAGACATAGGCTGTGTAAATGTATCAAACTGTGGGGCATCCACTATTTTCCGAGTTGTATAACCCGGACGATCATCAAATACCTGAATGCTGTGTTAAGAACTTTCGGCCATCTCTACCTTTGATGTGTAGGACGTGTTCTCTTACAGTCTGGGCTAGTTTGGAAGAGATAAGGACTCAAGTGCACTGATGTATCTAAGACAAGACGTGTTTGGAGTGGTAATTATTGCTTCATTTGGTTAGATGAGTAGCCTACATGTTAGTACAACATTTTAGAACCATTAATAATCATTTCTATTCTTCTTTCTCAATGTATTAATCCTTTAGAGATTTTCACTGTAGCCTGGTCAGAGAGATGAGCTGAGGCCTGTGGAATTACTTGGTGCAAGGAGCTAGATATTTGGAATATTTCCTATAAAAGCATGAAACTGACAGTGTTAGAAATGTCGGTCAGGCATGATGACAAAACTGTACTACAGGGTAGTGTTACAAGTTGAATTGTATCCATATACAAAAATGGATATTTGGAAGTTGTAAATCCTGGTGTCTATGATGGGACCATGCTCAGAGATGTGGCTTTTGCTGAGGAATTTAAGACTGTTGGTTAGCGTATGTTCTAACTCATTTTGACTTATGTCTTGTGAGAAGAGGACACACCATACACCACAGTGTGACAGTGGTCAGGTAACGATGGAGGTAGACCCTGGAGGGAGGGAGCTACAAGCCAAGAAACACTGAAGCCACCAGAAGCTCAAGAAGCAAGGGAGGTTCTGAGGGAACAATAGCACCCCATAACTTGCATTAGCACATTTCAGTCTTCTAGCCTTGGGAACTGTGTGCCAATAAAATTCTACCATTCTAGGTCACCCAGTTTATGAAACTTTATTATGATAGCCCTTGAAAAGAATGCACTTAGGAGCATTTCTCTCAGCACTTGTATGTAGTATAATTATACCTATTACAAAATATTCACAAATTGAATTAGTGAAGCAAAGCAGAGTTATAACATATAAAGCATCAATTTGCTTACATTAAAACGCTACAAATTGTCACTAATGACTTAAAGACTAGTAAGGTAAAGACTAAAGACTAGTAAGGTAACTTAACAAATACATTTTATTTTTAGAGCAATGAGTTAAAATGATCCATTCCACTCATTCAATAACATTTTTGGAACTTAGTATATCCTAGATCCTATGGGAAAAGCAAGTATACAAAGACAAAAAGAGGAGACTTACAGGATCTGGTTTTGCATATTATGTTAACCAGGTATTTCCTTTTAGAATTGATGCATGCAATGTTAGAATTCTTTATAGTCTGTTGTATTTTGTTTCCAAAACTCAGATCTTAAAGTTACAGGGTTGCCAGATAAAATACAGGTATGCCCACTTAAATTTTAATGTGTTGAACATTTTTTTTTTAGTACAAATATGTCCTATGCATTCTTTAGGCCATATGCTAATAAAAAGTTACTATTAGGAATTCAAATTTTACTTTCTGTTTTGTATTTTCATTGGCTGAATATAGAAGTCTAGAAAGTGGTAAAACACACACAAGAGACACAAAATGAAGAAGTAAATAATTACCTAAAAGTCGCCACATTTCTGTAGTTTCTGTTACTTATTCCCAGTTTGCTGTCTCAATGGGTTTATTATGTTTTTCAGAGTCATCTAAACTACTACTTTGGTGATTAAATGAGATACCTTATACGTGTTCTAGAATGAGCAGTTAGGGCCCTGTACATAGGTTTTAATAGGTTTTAATTTTTTAAAAATCTAGTATAGTGCTTAGTACAATATTTTCTCATGATTTGAATGAGGATACAAGAGATGCAGACATGGATAAATTTGCTAACATAGATAATGTCTTATATATTTGTGAATACTGAAAGTCAGGGATTTGACCTAAGATGGAGTTGATTTACTTTTGGCCTCATCACTTGTTAACACACCAGTTTAGTGTATGTGGAAGTACCTGACCCGAGAGACATGAGGGAATCCTGGCATTGAATTTAGACGTTTATGTTGAAGTATGTTAGTTTCTTAGGACTGCTGTAATAAAGTACCATAGACTGAACGGATTAAAATACCGGAAGCCATTCTCTCAAAGTTCCAGAAGCTGGACATCTAAAATCTAGATTTTGGCAATTTCATTCTTTCTTGAGGACGAGGGAGAATTTGTTCTATGGCTTCTTCCAGACTCCTGGCAGCTGCTGGAAATACTTGGTGATCCTGTATTAGTAAATACATTGTTCAATCTCTGCCTCCTTTGTGTGCATTCTGCCCTTAGCATTGGTTTATGTCTCTTCTATAGGGCACTAATTATATGGGTTTAGGGCCCACTCCAATCCAGTATGACCTCATTCGAACTTGAGTACACCTGCTAAGATCCTGTTTCCTAACTAGGAAACAAGGTTACATTCACAGATATTGGGGGCTGGAACGTCAACGTATTTTGTTGTGTTCATATAATACATACAACCAGTAGCTACGTTTTAAGGATATTTTTTAAAAGCCACAAAAACTGTATTTTTAATAATAGGTATGCATATTTTTAATGACACTTTAGGTATTTTTCTTGCAGTTTATCATTGGCATAGAGAAATAAGAAATGTTTGCTTTTTAAAAAATAGCATTTTCATCAGTATTTCTAGAGAAGAATTTTAAAAACTATTTAGGGTAACAATATCTAAATAGCAGTACACGAGCGCTACAGTTAAACATTTTATGATTTGAGTGTCAAATAACTTTCAGAGTCTAAATTTTCCTATATTTCAAGGAAAAAATAAGGCAGAAAAGTAGTAATAGAAATATTTCTTTCTTTCTTTTAACTTCCCTTATTTGTGGGCCTTCTTCCCTGTATTTTGAGCTACTTTGTTATTTGTAAAGTACATTCAATATTCAATTGTATAAGTAGTGTTTGCTAAGCAATTATGCAAATTTTTTAGGTGGGAGATGAGATGAATTGAATGTTAAGATATGTTTTTTTTTTTTTTTTTTTTTTTGGTGGTGCCGGGGATCGAACTCAGGCCCTTGTGCTTACAAGGCAAGCACTCTAATCACTGAGCTAAATCCCCAGCCCCTGTTAAGATATTTTAAATTAATATTCTTGCATCCAAGTCTAGTTTCTCTTCTTTTCCAAAGAAACATCAGTAAATCTACTCAGCCAAAGCTGAATAAATGCCACTA
This sequence comes from Hystrix cristata, assembly GCA_004026905.1. Classification (NCBI taxonomy): domain Eukaryota; kingdom Metazoa; phylum Chordata; class Mammalia; order Rodentia; family Hystricidae; genus Hystrix; species Hystrix cristata. Next base: position 51,205 of record PVJO010006832.1, read on the forward strand.
CATTGTATACAGCTGGCCTTAAAAATTGCAACTTTTACTAATACTTAAAAAATTAAACTGGAACAATAAGAGATGTCCAGATTTGTGAAAGACCCCTATCTGAGTTTACTCATCTACAAACCAGGATTAAATAACTAATCATAACACCATCTTCATGCTGTAAGTTTCCACATTAGTGAGACACCTGTAACAGAAATTCCCAGGTAGTGAATGCTATTTTTTTCCCATCTCCATTTGTTCCGTAAATCACTCAGCTATGTCGATTAGCATAACTAGGTATACATTATAGGTTCAATTTTGCTTTTATTTTTCTGGTAGAGAGGATTGGCGAGATAAAGAAAAAGTGGTTAGATTTTTGCAATTTTTTCCTATTGAAGGTAGAAATGCTTGAATTTGGAGTTATTTTGTAATTCTAGTAATAGGAAGGAGAACTTACTATGGAAAATATTTGTTCCTATAAACCACAATCAGCAGTTTTCAGGTGATCAATAGAATAAATATGAGAAATACCCAGGACACTGCTATTGTCCAATAAACATTTACTTTCTCCAAAACGTCCTTTGTATTGTAAAGGATAGAAAGACAGATTATGTACACCCATTTTGGTAATTTCCAGGAAACAACTAACTCACTGGAGCAGAGGAGGTGTATTTGGAATATAAATGCACACAGTAATGCAGCTGATTTTATCATCTTTAAAGCATGATCACAGTCAATAACTCACTCCCACTGAAGAGAATGTTGCCTTAGACCCGGGGCGCTCAGCTCAGGAAGGATGCAGACATGAGGTCACTGGCGAGCCACATCCATAGGATGATGAGACAGTTTCTCTCCTCTTCACAGAAGAAATGTGAGACTCACACTTATCTATACACACTAAAATAAAATAACCCCAATTGCCAGGGTGTGATTTATGGGGATGTTTCTCAATTGATTGCGATATTCAGTCATGCTAGCAAAATGTAGCTCTTTCACACACGGTGTCCCATTTTTTAGAACATTTTGGCATTATGTACGGATATCTTCAAATCCATAGGTGATATTTATGAAAATCTGATGATATTGATGGAAATGCATATGTAATTGTTAGGAGATAAAGTATCTAGAGACAAATTTAATTTGCTAATAAGTCGGTCGATGTCTTAAAAAAGTGCTCACTGTAAACAATATGTCATTTTAGGACAAGGGAAGAAATGATTTATTTCGGAATGTTCATCCAGGTACTCCCAGGAGATTTCGTTTGGCCAGTTTGAATTTTGCTGAGTATTATCTAGGTCAGAAGAAGTCAGACACCTGATTTATGTTGTTGATGAAGCAGAAAGTGAGTGAATTGCTAACTAGACGCTCTAAAGACACCATAGCCAGAGTCTCATGAGCTTGGCCTGAAAGCATGGGAGGAGTGGTCAGCCACGCAAACCTGTAAAGACAAGGAGACACACTGCCTTCCAGGTGTACAAGATGCGCAGGATTCAGATGTGGGGCACAGTATTCCAGCTGAGGGGAACATTTTGAGAAAATTAATAAGGCAGCAGTATGGACCTAAGTAAAATAAAATCATAATCTGGCATGGTAAAGCAAGTCACAAAAGCTGTAGAGTGAAGTAATGGAGAGGGCATGGAAACAGTATGACATACAAGCGAGTGTCACTTTTATTAAATACGTATTAGGCAGCCTTACCGTGTGCTCCAAACTACTTAAGCTGGTTTGGCCATTTGCACTTATTAGTTTTCGTTACGTCGCATTGTTTGCTAGATATCATTGTCTCCCAATCGCTATGCAAACAATATCTACAGGTATGCTAATTAGCTATATCGGGGGAATCATCTTACCATGTATACCTATATGGACACCTCACCTTATAAGCCATAAATAGACATGAATTTCATTTGTCCATTGTATCTCAGGGAAGTTGGAAAAACAACCCACCAACTAAAAAAAGAAATAATATCATTCCTAATTCTGCTTTATATTAAAAGGCTTATTAACTAGCCAGGCAAGAAGCAGCCACACAGTCTGTTTTGCAACTTTAATGAAATTCACAGCTCTCTGTCCTTTTAGACACTAACGAAATCTCACATTGGAGGCTTATGTTCGGATGTGACCACATTTCAGCAGTGTATTTGGCTATGTGCGAGATCAGAATCAGGCAGCAAAATCTCTGCAAGCTGCTTCCCGTGGGACAGCCAGCCACCCGGGGAAAAGTGATTATTCTCCATGGAAATAGATTCTGCAAAGACTATGGGCTCTACTTTCTTAAACTCTGCATAGGAAAGAGTAGTGATGTGTACTCAACATTAGGAGACTGTCCATACAGCTTGAATACCATCAATTCCATCAAGGACAGACTGCTTCTATCATCCCATGTTCGCATGAATTCTCTGATGCTGTCAGAGAAGAATCGTCTCATTCAGTAAGGTGACTGCTGATTAGTCTTTCAATTTTTCACTCACCTAACCCTCAGGACAGCAGACGTGTTCAGCATTAGGGCTTCTCAGAGGCCACCAGCCCTAGAAAGACATTGAAAACACCTAACACAAACACATCTAGTATACAGTGGAGACAAACTTATGTTAAATTCAAATGCAAGCATTAGCACAGTGAGTTTCAAACGGGGCTCCTACTAGCGATCCAGGTTTTTGCATAACAGGGAAGACAGTGGGGGCTTCCAGCTGAGAAGGACTGAGGCTGCATAGAGGCCAACAAGGTTGCTGCAGATTTCAGTGCCAAGTCACCGAGTCTTTTGAGTGAAGATAGAAATGACATTTTAGAGAAATGCTTGTTCATATTGTAACAGACTCCAAAATTAGGGAGAACTTGTGTTGAACAATTACTAGTGTGAGTGCATAATTACAAATATACATGCATATATGTGTGTATATATTTACATACATCTATATTTCTGCCATTGTATACATGTATTACCTATACATACACAAATAAAGTGTAATTACAAAATACATTGAATGTTTACATTAAAAAAATTATGGTAAAAGACACATCACCATCAGTCCTTCTCAAAATGCTTCTCACTTTGCATACACTTATTGCATCATTCTTGCCACTTTTCAATGCAGTTCTGGGTGTCCTCTTTTTGTGCGTATCTTTTATTGCCTGGTGTAGCTGCCTAGATATCCTGAATCAATTCAAAATGTCTACCTTACCTTTTGATGTTAGGGAAGAACTAGATCCTGTGAATAAGGTGGATAAGGATACACCTGTAATTTTTTTTCACAAGCCTGCCTTTCCATTAGATGGCAAGTGACCACAGCATTCACTGTATTTTTTATGACATCTTGGAAAGACACAAAAGAGAACTTCTAGAAGCGATTCAGAAGTAGCAAGAAAAATGGACTAAGTGTGTTTGAAGGAAAGGGAGTATTTTGAGGGGGATTAATGGCACTGTGTCTTGCTTGGATAATTTTTTAAAATGTGCACATTCACTGTATAATTTGATCATACCTCATGTATTACATGTATACACACACACACACACACACACACACACACATATATGCATGCCAGGATCATACCTAAAATCGTTAGCCCTTCTAATGATTTTGTCTGAAAGAGCATTATACCAGTTTCATTGTTCTTATCTGTTTATAGTTTGCATCTGTTTTCTTTGGGAAATGCGAGAGGCTTCACCTCTCTGAAATCCTTTGCAAGACTCTTCACCTTGAAAATGAAGAATGGACAGCTAATTTTAATCTAATCAAAATTTTAATATGTTTTGACCAGTTCCACAGTTTAGGAAAGGTGAGGGACAGTAAAGCTAATTTAAAATGCTAACAAGTTGGTAGTTAATCAATTTTCACAATTAGATGATTAATAGCTGGGGAGTTAATCATCACTAGTCAGGGAAGAAAGGCCTCGCCAGGCTTAGCACACAATTAATTATATGGCGGCAGCATCCTGCTATTACCTATCACCTCCAAACAACTATCACATTTCCTTTATCATCTGAAGATATAATTTGATTGTTGTCTCTTACAACTCTTTTCTCACCAAAATCAAAAGCAAAATTTTGAGTATTTGATCATGAAGATATACAGATACTCATTTTTTTTTAGGATTGGGGTACACTGTTATATAATTCTTTGTTAGCTGAAAGTATTGGTAAGTTGAAAATGTATTTATTTCATCTAACCTATAGAACAGTGCTTTGTCCCCAACATTTTTGAGGCCAGAGACTGGTTTCATGGAAGACAATTCTTTCACAGAGGTGGAGGTAGATGGATGGTGGAGGAGGATGATTAAGGTGTTATATTCTCATAAGCGCACAACTTGGACTCCTCAAAAGTGCCATTCACGGCGGGGTTTGTGCCCAGGCTAATATGATGGGAGGCGGAGCCCAGGTGGTAATACAGGGATTGGGACCAGCTATAAATACAGATGAAACGTCCTATAAATACAGAGGAAACGTTGCTGGATCCCAGAACACTCACCTTCGGGTGCGGCTTAGCTAGGCGCTGACCGGTATCAACCCCTGGCTCTGGGCTTGGGGACCTGTGTGTCGAACATCGTAACAGCCTAGCCTACCTTTGGTGTGCTTGGAACATTTACTAATATTAGCCTACAGCTGGGAAAATTATCTAACATTAAAATACTGTGAAGTGTCAAATAGCTCATGCAATTTAGTGAAATAATCAACATTCAAAATTTGAACTGCCTTTACTGAATGCATATCATGTTCACAGCAGGGTTAAGTCAAACTGTTAGTAGTTAAACCATTGTAGGCTGGAGACTGTATATCTAACATACAAAATAAATACTTTCACTGCTTTCTTCAAACTGATTGGTGACAAACCCAGTTTGCTTTGTCTTTCTCTACCCAGATAAAAGTTATTGGCTCCATAACTAATTTTGCCATTGAATATCACATTTGATTTCATTTTCATTTAATTGATTTATATTACCCTTGTTTTCTCCAATAGAGATTTGTCCTATGAATCTTGTATAATTTCTGTAATTCTTCCTCCCATCTCTTAACGTTGTATGCATTCAATAAATACTTGTAATGTAATTGAAGAGAACTGAGATTATGACATTTCCTTTCTGTAGCTTGGTAGGGTTAGAACAGCAAAATGCACCCTATAGTGCTGTACTTTTTCATCTCTGCCATCTGAATTCCTGTCAAACAATTGATACTCTGACCATCGAAGGGATACAATGAACAGTTTCTCTTCCCATATAAATAATGGAAGAGAAGCTACAGCAAGCAAACTAGGCAACTGTATTTCTAAAAATTGTAATTATTTGCTTAAACACCAGGGCAAAGTAGGTTAAATATTTTCAACGCCTTTTTTAACACATCTCTTACCCAAGCAGAATGTGGCAATAGTTTCTGAGTCCTTAAATATCCTCGCTCGCATCATCTAAGTGGGGGTAAAACTGTGACTTTTCAGTTCACTGGAATTGTTTCTCTAAGACACTTCGGGCTGAAGATTGTAGCGTCTCACCTCCACTGAAGCCACTAAAGCAAACTGACCCACCCTGGTCTTGCTGCATTAGAAATGAACCGTGCTGAAGTCTAGGCTATTTTGACTCTGGAAAAAAATAAAGTCCAAGCTTCTGGCTACCCTACAAGTAGTCCCTCATCTCCTTGGCTTCTTGCCTTTCTCTGACATGTATTTCCTATTTTACTTAACTTTAAGGCTTTATTTAATATAATATGACTGAATTGACTTTCCCAACTCTCCTAAAATTTCGTAATTTTTACATCAAAATAATGCAAAATATACTATCTATCTCTTGAACATCTGTGTTTTCAGTGGGACTCTATGTCCATTGTCTCAACTTTAATCACCACCAAACATGTTTTCAGAGATAAGTCCACCATTTTTCTAGGAAACAACCAGGGTTTACTTGAAATTTCTGTGTTTGTTACATTGAAGTAGACTAAAACCCTCAATTCTACCCCCAGTTGGGAATCTGGGTTCCAGCTGGTGGTCTCCACAGTCTCCCCTTTGTTCTCAGTAGCCTTGCTACACTGGCCTTAGTTGTTCTTCCTCACTCACAGGTTGATCCTTAACTTCGGTACTCAGGTGGTCTCCAATGCTGCTGTATCTTTTCACTGAAAAGGTCTGACTGGTAGGTTCCTCTCCTCATTAATGTCCATTTTCATGTTATACCATAGCAGTGAAGGCTTCCCTGACCTTCCTACGTATTTATAGTGGAAGTCTTCAAGTTTGAACTCTTTTTCCCTTAATGCAACTATTCCTTGTTCATAACTACCTGCTTATTACTACCTTATAAGATCCTGTTGATTTCTTTACATATTCTCTTACATCTTTCCTGCCTACAGTGTCAATATTTGAGGACAGGGGCCATCTCTGTTCTATTTACAGTTTGTGTCCTCAAGATCAGTGATGATGCCTAGCATATATGGGTTCAGGAGGAGGTTCTGGAATAATGAGTGGTTAACTAGGTTTATCCAAACCAAGGGTGAGCCGCATATGGCCTCCAACAGATCATAATGTGGCCCCACAAGATTGTAAAGTTTGCTGATTTTCGAGCGATTTTTAACAATAGTTTTCATGACTGTGTAACGCTCAAGCACGGACTGTGTAGAGGACAACAGAATGCTGTGTAGGGAGGTCACGGGGCAGGGCTCACTCTGCTTCCAGAGCCCCTACACATGGTCAGTTGAATTGAAACACCCATATATCGGACATTATATCATACGCCCTAGTGCTACGTGGCGAATAAAACCCAGGAGTCAATGGTAATAGTATTTCAATCTATTACACACATGTGTGCCTATGAAGAGAGGTGTTTATTGCTATTAAGCAGATATATAAGTGTTCTCATTTGTTATATTTGGGCTTGCTGTGTTACTCATAAAATAAGTTGATAAGGTAAAATAGAAATGTTGCAATGAACAACATGAAAAAGGAAAATTTGTTTTGTTACTTACATACATTAACTATACAAATACAGCTCATTTAACCTCCCACCTATTTAACAACTCTTTGGACTTATGACCGAGGTGCACCATTCAGACTTAGGACCCACAGCTTGGACCTTTGACCCTTCCTGCATTCAGACTTGCGACGCAGGAACGCTAGCAGCTGTGTGGCCTTATGATAGCTTCTTCTACAGTACAGGACTGTCGTTTTTGCTGATTGTACTCTACAGTACAGTGTGGTAGTGTTATATTCTATTATACATTACGGTATTGAATATAAGTGTTATGCAAATAAAAGCAAAGTCATCCATTTGGAGTTTCCTTTCACCATTTCTTTGTTCTGAATACTATATTTTTACACATTTTTTTTTTCAAGAAACTCCTATTTGGCTCCCATACACCAAGCGTGGTCCTTGGCCCAAGACACTTCCTCCCCACTTTTGCAGCCTGGGCAAGCCAAAAGACTGGACACTTGTGGGCAAAACAATTCCATGAACAGAAATTTCAATTTAACTCTTTGCTACTTGCCATTTCTTGCTTTCATTTGCATCACTAATGATTTGTTTACATTCCTAATGATGCCACCCACACCTTATTTTTTAGATAATTAGAATGTTGACAAGAAATAATCATTTTTTTTTTTTTTTAGTTTCAATGAATGAAATGTTAGCTTATTTTTAGTGGAATTTTCCATCCACAGAAAACAAATTATGAATGTGCTAATATTTCAGAAGTCCAGTGCTTACTGTGCTCATATAAACTCATGACATTTTCCAGCTTGAAGTGACTTAAGAGACCAGCTAGTGAAGCATTTTATTTTACAGATGAGAAAACGGAGCGTCAAGCAGGTTAAATAATTTACTAAAGGTCAAATCACCAGCAAGTGGCAAGTCAGAGTCCACTAGGCCCTGACGTGGCCAAGATATACAAGAATCATAATGGTATCTAAGCTCAAAACCAAGGTGGGAGATAGGAGAGGAGACTCTAATTTCTCACAGTGCGGCTGAATGACATGTTAGGAAAACCAGGACAGAGGTGCCAGAGGTGCCCGCCATCAGCACAGATGCCAGTAATGTGCAATTCACAAATGAACGCCCAATGTGGTTCATTCACACCAAGGAGCTAAGTACAGTGTTTAAGGAACACTGAAGAAAAGAGGCCAAAACTACATTCAAAGATGTAAGCGATACAGGTGAGGCAGAACGAAGAAACCTTTCACAAGGCCGAAAGCTCTGCAGGATTTGGGTACGAGTCACAGTTTCAAACTAGTAGCCTGAAAATAAGTATCTTCCATCAAGGAATATCTTGAAAATCCTGAGAACGTCCAAGAAATTTAAGATAGACAGCACAGATACATGTGGATTAATAAAGTAGAAGGCTACGTATAAGCCTATTTCATTTCTTTAATGTTTTTTTCAGCAGTTCCTTCTACATAGAGGTTTTGTGCTGCTTACCAGTGAAATCTATCATACAGCACAGTGCCTGGAACCCAGAAAGCATTAAAAAATATATATGTGTATGGCATTAAATATATATACATATATATACACCACGAATTTCCTAGTTTTTATTTTTTAATTGTTATCTGCTGGTTGTTAAGAATCAGATTTTAATCTTTCTTAAACACAGCTAAGCATCCGATATTTTAGAAACTCCAGTGAGATTTAGTGTTACCTCTAACCCCAAACTTCATGTTGATGTCCCACGAGCACCTATCACACCTTATAGTGGCAATGGCGAACCTCTTAGAGACCGAGTGCCCAAAGTGCAACCCAAAATCCACTTATTAATCGCAAAGTGCCAACGCTGCAATTAAACTTGAATACTGAGGTTTTAGTGTAGAAAAAACAACTCATACTTTAACATCCTTTTTTTAAGGAAAAACACAATAACAGGCGTGCCATAGGTTTGCCACCACTGTCTGAGGAAATTAATCTGCAGTTGCACTCGTATTACAGCAGGTAAAAAGGCTCACGGAAGTTGTAATGTTTTTTCCTGTGGACATTTGACTATCGGCATTTCCACACGTGGAGATTTCAAAGCTGTTCTGTAATTGACTCAAATTTGTTTCAATAGACTTCCAGCACTATAAATTTTATTATTTTGATCCTGCAAAAAGCATGTAGGATTTCCGTTTGGAGTGCTGGTAACATAAAAGCTCATTGTACAAAAAATATGCTCTTCGTTATCCTAAAACTTTCTCCTCTCTGTATGTTATGAATTTGTTTCAGCTTCCAAGTTCACCTTCTAATTCAGTTAAACTCAATTTATCATGCATTCCAGAATGCTGAACAATAAACCAGTGAAGAAAATATTCTATTTCTATGCTTTTCCTAGTCCCACATGTCTCTGTTGTTGGAATGGTCTTCTTTGACACTTTTTATTGTGTATGAAATATTACAGCTTTTACAAGGAAGGGTGGTAACTTCAGTGTGTATATAATATAAAGGCTGCCAATACTCTTCAGATGATAGATTTCAAAACACCATTTAAAAAAAGAAAGAAGGGGGAAAGGGGAAAAATGAAAAAATATAAATAAACCTGCCATAAATAGGCAAGGGGGGAGCAGAAGGAAGGGGTGGGGAAGTGGGGGGAACCAAGATACATCATGTACAGATAGATGCAAAATAACCATGATGAATGTGACCATTATATATATATATAACTTACCAATACGTGTTCTTGGTTTATATATATATATATATATATATATATATATATATATATATATAAAATTTTGGTCATTCTGTATTTAAATAATTGGACTGGAAGGTGGTTAAAACCGGAGGGTTTCTCTGGACTTGAGACACTGTAACAGTAACATGACGTACATTTATAAGTGGACTTATGTACATCTCCCAACAATCTTTTTGAGACAAAATTGTGACCATATATGTGTAATTGAAATTATTTTTAATCCTTAAAAAATAAAAAAAAGTAAAACTAAGGGTTTGGTAAAAAAAAATGATCTGATGATTATCAAAAAGAAATAGAAATTTAGATTTTCGAAAGTTGACATTTTTATCAGGTGAACTATACTGAGCTAATAAATAATCATAGACCACTAAAGGGAAAGGTTTTAAGTAAGATGATGAATAGGGAATTGTATTGTAGCTAAAAAGTCTCTTATGGCTGAATAGTCTAATTTTCCTAGTAGATACTAGATCAAAACCCTATAGCCTGTAGACATTTATTCAGTTTAACAGAAAGCACTCTTGACCTTTAGTAATTTGAGTTGTGAGAGCTACAAAGTTGACCAATATGAATTTTGACCTATTGGCTATTAAATGTTTCTGTAGGAAATAAAAATGATATATTTAAGAAGAAAATATTAATTTATTTAGATCTTCTATTTTGCTGGTTTTACAATTTGTTTGCTTTATTACTTGTATTATTTTATTATATTCAATATGTTAAAACCCACCAGAAACAAATTTATATGTTTAAATTCATTTTAACATTTAAATATGTAACTTTTAGAAATCTAATTTTAGTTTTTGAAATTGATCAAACTGCCTATTTCTAATCTATTAGAACTAGTGAGTTTTCATGGCATTTACTTAGTGTTACTTTGCTTTTTTTTTAATGAATTAACATTTTACTATAGCTAAGAAAGATGTTTAGTTGCTTGCTTGTGTAGGAATATCCAAGGGAAAGAGAGGGAGGGAGAGAGAGAGAGAGAGAGAGAGGGAGAAGAGGAGGAGAAAGAAATCAGAGAAGAGTTGAAAAGAGATGACATGAAGGAAGTGAAATACTGAGTTAGAGGCTAGAAAAATGTGTAAGTGAAGTCAAAGGTGGAAATTTTGTATCCAGAATATTCCTTGACCGTGTCCTTGGCCTCGGAGTTTTCATAGTTCTTTGTTGTTGAATGTGCAAGTATAAAATCCATCTTTTTGTTCTCTCTTCCTTTACCATTTAACACTTAGATTCTGGCTATAATTTTAAATTTAAGTTTTTCGTAGTTACTGATTTTGGCTATATTTCTATATCAATTTCTTATAGTTATTGTAAGGGTCAGTTCAATTACACCTGACATTGCCATGCTTAAAATAATAATAATAATAATAAATAAAGACACTGGTGGTCTGTATCCACATTTTTGGTTACCAGAACAAAAGAAAATAATTTTTGCATTACACGGTAGCACTAAAGATGAGCCAGGAGCTTTGCAACAGGAAGTGAGACAAACCTCTACCAGGGTCTCTCTGGGTGGGGTGGACAATGGCCACATAGCGACCTTCACCCACTGCCCTGCTAAGTGCATCAAACAAAAATGAAGATGGCAGCCAATTTGTTTTCCATGTATTTTACTGTAATTTGGGAAATAGGTAAGTATTCCTATTTTGTGAAGCCGGATATAAAGCAACCCACTTGCTAAAATGCTGCCTCCACCACTTATCTTCTTTTACTATCATTTAATCACCTGTTCTGCAGAGAAAAGATACAAGTGAGGATGCATCCAGTAATAGACGAATAGCGATAACAATTGTGACAGCAGCTTATATTTAGTGCTGACCGTAGGCCAAGCCCCAGCGTACCCCGGGGCGGTTATAAAAGCGTCAGTCACACAGCCAGCATACAAACACAGGAACATGGATTGCTCAGCCCCTGGGAGGTAATTTGACATATGTTTGCTGCACAATTTCAAAACTATGGAAGATTGATAAAAAGAAGGGATACCTTCTCTGGGGAAATGTCTTCGCATAAAAACATAGAATATTAAAACTTTCCTAAAGGTATATCAGGAGTTAACCTAATCCTAGTGATGAAAAGAGAAACAAAAGGAGGGTCCTGAGTTTACTGTAAATATATGCCACACAATAACAGGAAAAGAGTGTAAATCATTCCTGGATGTATGAAATGTTCAGTAACTCAGGTCAAAATCTGTCAGTATGAATACAATGAGCACAGGAAATTATCTTATGTGAGATTCTAGAGCTGACAGCAACGTACATAAAATTCAGACAGTATAGCTTTTGCATAAATCAACATGTAGCACGCTAAGGGGATATCCTGTACTAACCAAAATGTGGCACAGAATAAAAGTAAGAGCTTGGGACCAATATTGATTATACATAATAATAAAATTAACAACTAAGTAATGTTAAATATTAATGATGTTGCTTGAAATAGAACAAATGGATTTCGGTTGTACGCTAGTATTCTGAAACTCTGTCATTACATAGTGCTGCTGTAGTATGCACAGTATCTACTCCTTAAGGGGTCTCAATGTGTTTTCCAAAATTAAAGCTAAGTGTGTCCAAATGAATTAATCCTAGCTTCATAATTTTGTACAATGGTGCTATCTTTCACCTATCTTTTCACAGAATCTATTTTTATTTTCTGAAGGAGTAGAGGGTGTGTATATTGTGAACGCAGCTAAATGGACTGAAAAAGAAATCCAGATGTTTAACCATGAAATCTAAATTTGAAACAGTCCTTTGGAAATATGCTGAAATGTTTCCAAAATATCACGAAAATCAAAACAAATTGCTATTGAAATGACCTTCACTAGAAGCAGCATCAACAATTTGGAGTTATGTGGAAGTATTTATCGTTCTTTCTTTTTAACCCATTTAATTTTACTACTGTGGTACAGAAAAATTTGTGGTTTATCATTTTTAGCAAAAAGGCAAGTCAACATGATTTTATATCATGGCGTTTAAAAACTTAGTTCGAAATACATATACATTTAAGTATGTATGGTGGCAATACGTCTTATTAACATTTTTAACATTGCTTTTCCATATATATGCTTGTAAATTTATGGAGTGCAATTGAAAAAAAAAAACTCCATTAGTTCACAGCTATGATTCTTTAAAGTAATCGTTAAATTAACTACCACTTGTTCGCTGACTTCAAAATACAGTGAAACTGATAGAATAAAAGTAATTAAAAAGTTCGTTCCAATCATTCTAAAGTTTCACTCAAGGACTAGGTCAATAATTGTTGCACAATCAGCTATTTTGGGTGATATCTAACAATTAAAATGAAAAAATTTAAATATATGGAAAGCAAAAAATAAATGAACAGCCCAGAATCATAAGCAAGAACTGGGATGGATAAGCTGATAGCAGAATTGTAGCCATATTTGGAGACTTAAACAATATCAAAGATAGTGGCAAAAAAGACCAGTGGAGTGTGTTCATTCTCTGCTTTTGAGGTATGCTTGGACATGGCCACGAGGGTTTAATATTTACTGGTGTTAAAGGTTTACTGAATGTTTAAAAGCTACAAGAGCACTATGAGAGAAGAACCATTGTTATCTTCATCTCTTTCATGGAGACACAGAGATAAAAAGATATTAGTAACTTGACTGTTAATTACTGCTATTAATGGGCAGAACTAACAGACAGAATAAGGCAACCGGACTTCAGGGTCCCAGCTCTCAACAGACTAACCTTTATCGTCGCCCAGGACATGCTAGAATTATAAACAACATTAAGGTCTACAGGAAAACATCATGGAATTTAAAGACAGAAGAAAAAATCAATGTTTCACTTGAGTTAATAAAGGATTAAGGCCCATAGTACACATAATAAGTTCTTTATAAACTGAGTCATTTGAGTTTTCTCAGTCACTTCCCTGTTGCTGAGACACAATACAAGCCATGTGCAACTTAAAGGAACAGAGGTTTATTTTTGTTCATGTTTCAGTCTGTGCTTGGCTGACTCCAAGACAGCAGAAGGGTACAGCCGGGACAGCTCTTACCACTGTAGATCAGGAAGCAGGAGAGTGTGGGGAGGAAATGGAGGGGGAGATAAATCCTTCCAGGCCACACCTCCAGTGGCCACCTCTTTGACCAGACTGGCTCCTAACAAGTCAGCTATGATCGCCCATAATCCAGTCACTTTCTAAAAGCCCCACCTGTGACTGCATGAGACTCCCAAGAGGCAGCTGTAACATCACAGAATACCTATAATATGTGGGTAACATGTTTGAGTGCTGTGACTTTTTAATGATCAGTTGTTAGGAAATTATATATATATACATATATAATATATATTATATATAATACACATATATATAGTTACATATATATATATATATATGTAACTATATATGTAAAGTTACATATATATATGTAACTTTCCTTCAGGAATATTAAGGAGGGCCAGTAGAGGGAGCTTCTAACCATCAATTCGCCATCTATTAAAATCAATCAAATAATGTGAAGTGGAAAGTGCAACAATCTTACATATGAGTGGAATGAATATGAAAATGTAAAGAATTTTTGAAAATTGGCTAAAATCTTTGTTTTTCTAAATTACTTTAGAGATCAGTTGCAAGGTATCTTGACTACTTATGTGTCCATTGCTATACTGGGTGTTATGGACTACAGGAGAATTGCAAAGATGGGCACCTAGAGAATAAGTTTATACTTCACTTGAGAGGAATTTTTGGCATACTGGAAATATATAATGGGTGAATCTATTTTATAGATCATGCTGTGTTATCAATAAAGAGGACAGAGAAAGTAAGAGAACAATACTCAGAACAGGCCACAAAGATGGCTACATGACTCTATAAAGAGAGAGGGTACTGATACATACTGAAGAATCTGAAGATAATTTTCAATATAAAAGATTTCCTGAGCAAAATCTTTGGTATGGCAGTAAAGCTAGAAGGACAGAAATCATAGATGTAACCAAAGCTCAACATTCAGCCGGGGGATATAGAAAATATAACACTGAGCATTGGCCTGGAGCTGAAAGAGACAGGAAAAGAGGAAGGAAGCCAGAGCACCCCCCAGAGCAAGCAGCAAGGGATGCAGAGAGGGAACTGGAGGATGGGATGGAGGACAGCAAGGACCCAGATAATGTTGGAAGGAAGAAACCCTACAGGAGATGACAACAGAAATCCCACACCTGAAGGGATTGACTTGGTTAGAAGCGTTGATCTGTGTTTCAAACCACATAATAAACTCTCCTTACTAAACAACTACTGTAGCATGGAGTGATAATAACAAGAATAATTATGGCTTCTCCTTTTAGACTGCATTAAAAAGATTCCAACTAGTGTTGGCAGAACTCCATTAGCCAGTGTGCGAAAATTTTGTCTATTCCTTTATTTCCATGACTTAGTGACAGCCTGTTTTGAAGTTTTTTGTTCCCTTATTTTTTTTGAAATCTAAATAAATAGCACTTATATCTCTAAAGTAGCAGGCAGATACAATATGAATAGATGTCCAGTATAGTTTTCTATTATATTGAAATCATCTTTTAGAAGTTGTTTTGAGTAATCCATTCCCAATAACTGGTCACCAGTGTATTTACCCTTAACCTTCATGACTCATGGGGGAAGAAGCAAGATTAATCAGATCATAAAGTTCACACAGCAACTTACAGAAAGCGATGAGGTTAAAATGATAATTTAGGGTCTTCATTGCTACACCAAAGTGTAGTAATGAGCCACTGTAACATATTTAGTAGAAGGTGATACTGTCAGATCAACACTTTAGGAAGATAAGTGTGAGCTTGCACTTAGGACAGACTGAAGAGAAGAAAATGAGCAGTGGAGAGAGAAATCAGATGTGCAGAGGTATAAGTGGGAGTTGATTTCGGTGGGAATGAACAAGAGTAGTTAAGTAGATAACAAGAGAAGATTAAAAATTGATTTGGTCAGTGTAAGAAGTGGAGAAAAGAGTGTCTGTGATGATTAACACATGCAGTTTAAATCATTATTACTGTGAAGAAAATATTAAGAAAAAGACATGGCAATTCATTTATGATCATGTGTTTCTTTTGTGCGTATTTATTTTAAGTACTAGTAGGGAGTACAGCATATGTACAAATATTTTCAGGACATTTTTTATATTGTCATAACATGATGGTGTAGATCTAATGATGGAGACTTACATTCCCAATGTTGAATACCATTCTTTTTTGTAAAATACAGAAACCAGTAGAAATGTGATTGTTTTCGGAAAATTATTTGAATGAAAAGAGAGAACCTTTGTTTCTTTTCAAATACCTGCATTGAAGCCATAGTATGTATTACATGTTACTTCTTTTTTGATGCACTAGTCAGTATGCTATTAACTCTGACATGTGGAATTGATTAGTAAAGAACAATACTTATAAATCAGAATTAAAATTTCCCCTTTTCTATTATTGCACGGAGCACATGTCAGAGTCCAGAGGACATGAAAATAAGTATAATATGACACGAAACTTGACAAGGTGGAACATTTGTCCCCATTAGAATTAAACCATCACTGGACCTAATAGCAGAAGTGTCAGAGGGCTTTTTTTTTTTTTCCTCTAAACCTGTCACCAAAGCCTTATTCAGTATGGACTATTTGTCATCCTCTGAATTTATTTTTAGATATATACTATACCCTAAAGATCAGATCGACTTATGCTTGCACGTTTTATGTATAGCTAAAAAGTCACTCATTTAGCAAACTATTTTAACCTACTATTTCTCTGCTGTCCTGTCTGTTTAGTGACAATTTATTTAAACATGTGTCTAAGTATTTGTCTGTAGGGTATAAGCATGTATGACACAAGCTTCTCATTAAATTCACAAGAATAAAATTGCAATATGACAAATCATGGCCTTCAATCAGTAGCACTAATGAGTATGCCCACGAAGTAGACCCGACAGTTTTCAGCACCAAAATGTAAGGACAGAAGCCAAGAAACCGGGAGTCATGGTGGAAACAGGCTGGAAAACTGATTCTGTTGTCATTATTTAACTTTGGTAGAAAGATCTGATTCTAGCTCACCTTGTCTTGCTCCTTATAGCAAGTAATTACCAAGTACTTAACAATGTGCCAAAATTTCAAGGAACAAATTGGTTTTTTCCATGTACCTGAAGTGCCTGGAAATAGACTTGTGGGGTTGAAATTCTTGATCTCCTGGTTCACTTCTCCCTTTATTTAATGCAATTTATCAGAATGACCAATTTTGGAACTACCTTTCATCTCAAACAAATCCATTAGGATGTCTAAATGTTTTTAAGTTCAATGACAGTGTATTTCTAAAGGAACACAGCTGTGTCTTGGTTCCCTGACATAGAGTTAGATATCAAATGGCCTTTCTACTGCAGTGATTCTGCACGTAGAAAATTCTTGCTAAGAACATGTAATTTAAAGCCTCATTAGCTCTATATTCTCTACTTTCAAATTGGAGGCCTGAAAACAATGTGATAGACTATGTCCTCTGCAAATGAAATATTTGCATCGTCCTTTAATGCAAGATGGACTTTCTTATAATCAAGTCATTCATATTCAATTCCCTAATCCAACATTTCCTTTTAGAACAAATTTGGAATTTTGGGGTTATTTGGTCTAGAACATTACAAGTCAGAGTAACAGAATAATTATTTGAAGAACATAGCAACAGTAGATTTGTCTGCTTGTGTTCTTAGTAAAGAAATAACTAATTTATTACCAAATTGCTTTGCTGATACCAAAGTTAAGAGTTAATATGTTCCTGTGAGCTTGGACCACTGGTGGTACATTGATGTCTGTCCTATCCAGTGGCTGGTACCACTAGTGGTACAGAGGGATCTAATCACTTGTATGAGTCTTTTTACTAGTAAAATTAATAAAAAGCCACCAAATGGAGTTGTCATGCATATACCACCAGTGGTGCAAGCTGCCCAGCAGCGAGACATACAAATTAGAGTTTGACATCGTGAAAATGTCAAAGTGGATTCGAGAATTTGTCCTTTAAGTCATCTCATTTGATCCTCATAGTAACGCTTTCAGCTTGATGTCATTAAAGATCATAGAAGAGCAAACTGAGGCAACGGAGAGTTCAGGGACCTGCCTGGATCAGTCAGTGATTGAATTACGATTTAAACAAAAGCTGCACAATATATTATCTTCATCTTCTTAAAAGTCCACAGAGAGCAGCAGCGTTTGCTTTGATGAGGTTTCTCTCATGCAGAAGAGAGACAGGAGCTGACACCAGTCTGTCCACTCGGCCACCCACCCAATAGCAGAGGACATGTGGGCCATGGAAAGTGTTTGTTAACCAAACATATGTGGTTTCAATGATTATGAAATCTCTTCATTAAACACGGGCACTTTTGGTATGATCAAGTAGACTATCTTCTCATTAGGATAATGGGGTTCAGTAAAAGAGTGTTCTCTCATTCTCGATGAGGAGCTGGGAGGAATTTTGTTAACTATCGTCATTTAGTGATTCATTTTATCTTTTCCAGATCTTGTTGATTCATTATTGTTAATTCTTCATGCATTTAGGCTTTGATCTTGGCAAAATATGTTGGTCATAAAAGCTAATTTTGTAAAAGAAATTAGGAATTGTTTAAATTAATGTTGGAAAAATAGTGAATAGAAATAAGTGAAGCATTTTGTTTTTACACGATAGCCTGGAGAACTATTAATTAAAGCATCAATTATATATTTTGAATTAATTTTTTAAGGACACGTTTAACATATATTACTTTTCAAATGTTTTCTAGGACAAATAATATCAAGAGAAAATTAGAAATATTTGAGTTCATATATATTCAGGCATAATGTAATTTGTGACTAGTATAACTCTTCGCAATCATATGATTATTTCTATGGTAGTGCATAGAAGTTTTACAACAATGTTAGTTTTACTAAAAAAATTATGATGTATAGAAACAATGCTGCCCTTTTGAGTTTTTAATGTAATCTCACTAACCAAGCATGGCAATGATTAATAATATTGTGGATTTCCTTTAAGTATGTTCCCTCTCTATAAAATTTTACATCCTTGTGATTACAATTAGGTTACAACTTTCTATCCTGATTATTTCTACTTGATATTAGATTAAGAGCACCTTCCAATTATGTACTTTAAAATGGTAGTCTATTAACAGCTCTAATATTTCAAGGACAAAATGAAATTACACAGTTCAGCCATATATTTATTGCCAAATATCTGAATCATTGTGATATTTATGCTATTGTAAATAACCAGGCAATGGAAAGATATTTTCATGTGATCCTTTCCCCATATTTAGGTTCATTTCCATAGAAAATAATCTCCTGAAATAGCTTTTACAAATCAGAGATTTTAAACATGTCTATACTTCTTGATATATAATCCTTGCATCTTGGGGAGCATGCCTGGCCCAGCTGTGTGGCCCTGACGCCTGGCGCACTATGCACTGAGCTATGGCTTGTATTCTGACTATGTCAGAACTTTCGAGAAAGTATATTCACACCTGTTTTATCTGCATTCCTATCTACTAGAAATCCTTCTTCGTGCTTGAATAATTTGCTTCATTTTTAATGAACTTGCACATATACTATCTGCTTTGATAACCTACTGCAAGATGAATAATACAGACATTTTAATCACTGCATTTGAGAGGTAAAATGGAGCAATGGCAAGAACCTGGTCTGGACCTTGTTCTTCTGTCAGGGACCAGCACTAGTTCTATTACATTCTGCCTCTACATCATGTGCTTCATTACAGAAACAATTGGATGTAAGTCGATTGACTTTTTATTTTCTTTTTCAGTAAATGATTGATGTTACTTTTGGTAAAAACATTGTAGTTACTACAAGTGTTTTTATTTGTCTTATAATATATTCCTGAATCATCATCATACAGTTTCTCCATGTGCTTAACACAGAAACACAACACAACGTAAAGAAAAATATAAGTAACAAAATACAAATAATAAAAACAACTCTATTTTAAAGACATCTCATTTTTTATTGACACATGTTTGTAGTACGTAATGCTTGCATTTGTGGTGGGGAGTTGGAACACGTACGTGACACATCTTACTGCTTTTAATCCCCTTTTCCTCCACCTCTCTCCTTCCAGCCACCTTGTGGACCCTTTAATATGTATATATGTGCCCTTGCAGGAATTTAGTACTTGTTCATAACATCTCACAAGTCCCCATTTTTTTTTTAAAGGCAAAAACCAGAATAACCTATTGAACTAAATTTATGTATGCTATTTACACATACTAATGGAGGAAATTTGTCTTTATTTTTCAAGTGATCTATGTATGTGATGTAAAAGATGAGCACAGCTGTGCTGTGTACAAACAAGGATGCATTAAAATTTTGTCCCAGGGAATTCCTTACATGTAGATCACCTATTATGGCTTATGATCAGCATGCGTGAATTCTTATCTCTGTAAGTGTTGAGAACTGACTGAAGTTTGATAAAATTGATATTTTTCAAATTTAAATATGTGTTTGATAATACGTATCAAGTATGAAAAACATTAAATGATGTAGTGCCTATTATGAAGACTTGACAAACATCACATGCAAACATGCTACTGTTCATTCTTTGCTTCTATTTTCTTCCTTTTTCTTTTGATCTTTACTGGAAAATTATAATCCTGATTTCAAAGATGAAGCTGGTAAAGTAGCTTGTCCAAGTTTGTGCTTCAAATTATCACTGCTGGAGTTTCAAATCCAACTTTGTTCGCCTATGACATTAACTTTTCTCAATCAATTGAAAGGCAACAAAAGAATGAAGTTGGATAAAATTGGATGTGCTCTAATATAGCTTCCTATTCCTATACCACCGTTTCTCTCACTAGTTTGAACTATATAAGTTTTGAATATTCTGTCTCAATACAATGAAAACCTATAACATGACAGAAATATTTTTAATGGAACTGTCTAATAAAGGCTCCTTAGAAGAAGTAAACTTTCAGGCAAAATAGTGATTCAGTGGCTATCTACCAAGAAGGCTGGAGCATTTCCATTCAAATATATTAGTGTTTGAGATGACTTCTAAGATGTAACTAATTTATAATTAATTGGTCCTCAAATGGATGTATCCCTGGCTTATAGTCCTTGTAGTATAAGTTCATCAATCCCACGATTCAACCCTTTGACTACAAATCACCAGTAGATGGTTTTGAAGATACTGAATCTCCTTTGATTTTTATGATACTGTCTTGTTATTACTAATATATAGGGGAGGCATGCCGTGTGCCAGTTATTGCAAAAGGTTCTATTCTCTCTCTTTCATCTCTGGCCATGTGTAATCTAATTACACAGATGAATATATATGCACATATTTAACGACATGTGTGCACATATAATTAACAATGAACATATAATATGTTCATATATACACATGTATTTTATACATGTATCTATATGCATATATAATGTATATACATATGCATGCATTATGGATACATGCATATTTATGTGGTTATTAAGTTTAAGGGAATCTTATAGAGTAAATGCTTTTATAATCTACACTCTATTTGTGAGCATAAAACTAAAGAAACTGCGAAGATAATACAACTAGGAAGTTGCAAATTGGGACTCAGTTTCATGTGTGATTCACACAAAAGCCTTTATTCTTAGTAATCACATCAACCTAGGAAAATATAAACTCATTTGTAGGCTTTAACTTTTTTCTCATCAGATTCAATGATGCCCAATACATTCTACAATATAAAGCAAAATAAAACAAGACAGCAGGGATCACTATTTTCAAAAGTTAGCTATTTAAATGTAGTTTACAAATTTATCTTTTTTATCAGGTATCAGCTAAATGTTGTTCAGACAAGAGTTTATAAAAGCATGAATAAGGAAAGTGTAGAGAAAAGTCTGAATGGAGATAAGAAAAGATTTTACCACTCTTGGTAAACATTCAGACGTAAAATATGGATTTCAAACTAGGATGGTAGTATTCCCACCTCAGCATTTAGAGGATCTGTTTGGATATCATTTCCTAACACCGATACAAGAATCAATGGAGTTAGAACATTTTCTGGCACTTGTTATTCACCCTGTATCTCTCCTGAATAAAAATCTCGGTGTGTTCCCCCAAAATAGACAATAGTTTAGGTCACCAGGTCACAGCGAAGAAAGTTACAGTGACTCGGGCTTTGGAGATGGGTTTTGGGGTTGCTCTCACATTTTCTCACAAACCGTCCAAGACTGTTGACACTGAAATTCATCTAGTGAGTAGCACAGGCCAAGGATCCTTCTGCCAAGATCTAAACAGTCCTGCCTGGGCCCGAGCATCGCGGGTTCTATCTCCAGTCTTTTGACTCTTCTGCTCCTCGTCCTTGGATCTTCATGCCGAGTCCTTCTTAATTCATTTTGTACTCATTTTTGAAAGAACATCTGCTTCCCTTTTGTTTCCATCCCTGTCTCTTCTTCCTGTCTTGGAATTAGAGACTCTAACATCTCTGTTGTCTCAATAATCTTTCCTCTCAGCTCCTACAGTCCTCAGCTGCTCATCTTATAACTAACTCCAAGGGGTTTGACTAAGTGACTGCTTTCTTTGCTTTTCCTAACTCACTGAGCAGAGACAACCTTGACTATTTTTGTTAAATGGTTACATGCACAGCCCTTCAGTTAGACTTGGCCATAAAACTGATTAGTGCCTTAATATAAGCCCAACTCTGCACACAGATACCTAAGTGGGATTGGCGGCAGGTTGCCACAGACTACTCAGGAGCAATTGTTGTGAATTTTGTTTTATTGCAACAATAGTAAGATACAGTCTTTAAACCAACCTTAGTAATGTCTCATTGAACTTATTGTAAATTTTTTTTTCTGCTGATCACAATGAGGTCGAAAATTGTATCGTTATTGTATTTTTATCTGTTGTTGCCTTATTCTAAGAATTAGTTAAGTGTATGGTTTAAACGTATTGCTTGAGAAATAAATAACAGAAAGTTTGTTATTTATGCATGAAAGTCTATTTATGAAGTTACTAGCTACTTAGTCCATCTTCCTGGGATTTAAAAATGGTGCTGATAGAAATACTCAGACATATGACCAAGTACTTTTACTCATTCACTGAATATTATAGTCCAAAGAACATGTTACAAATGAGATAGGACAATTAATACGTATATGTGTCTTCTTGGAGATAATTAATTATTTTATAATAGTAAATGTTTATAATATCAATGTGACAGTTTTAGAAAATGATTTTTGTTGACCCAGATATATATTAATGTATTGAAAATAATCTGGATAACTTTTTGAACATATTTGACATACTGAATAAAAATCTCAACTTTATGCCCAAATGCTGTCATCTTTACATGAGAATAGCATAAAATCTCCTATCTCTACAGAGAGCGCATTGTAAGTTATTTGTGATTATCCATGTATTGTTAGACTATTACAAGTTAAAATCGAAAGGAAATTAAATACACATACATGCAAACACATTAAATACACATGCATACACATTTTAGACATGCAGTTTTTTCTTAGGTTTCTATTTCCTCATAATAACGAAAGTTTTGATAAAACAATTTGTTGTAAGTTTTTCCCAGGTATAACATGAGTATAAATTTATGTTTCTGCTTGAAAGGCTGAATCTAAGTGGCATTTGTAGAGTGAATTAAAAGTCAGAGAGTCTGCCTAACGTAGCTCTTTAGAGCAGGAGGGTTATTCAGGGGTTCACATATGAAGTTGTACAAAACTTCTCTCTTGGCAAATCTTCACTTGTACCTTGTTTTGGTGAATTAGATCTATATAAATTCTATAGTCATTTACTAAAAATAGTTGAAAAAATTGTTATGCAATACAATAGTTTTCGTTTTTCAATAAACATGCTTTTAAAATCTCAGATTTTATGTATCTATATACATATATATATATATGCAATTTTTTAAACTTTCTAGTGAAAATACTGGTACATTCTCTGTCACTCAGATCATTATTCAGGAATAGAAAAATCCAGTAATGTTTTCTCATACATTATTCATTTTAGCATTCAGTTCAAAAACATATTATTGATATTTTATTAAGTTCCATGTAATTTAAAAAAGTATAAGAATGATCATTGTCTGGACCAGGTTTTGCATTTTACATGATAGCCTGTTACAATATATAATAAAACTAAAGCTTTTTTTGTAAATACAAGATGCATCAGAAGGTGCTAACACGCTCAGTCAATAAGAGAAGAAATATTGTACAAAAGTACTGTAATGATCTGACTTTCAATATTCTAAGCCTCAATTATATACAATTTAGACAATGATGGTGTACTTATAAATCACGTCAAATTTCATCTTTTGTGCATTACTAAAGCAAAATAAATTCCTTAGAGGATATACAAGTAGAAACTTGTTTTTAAGTGACTTTGGAAAACATTATCTTGATATTCAAACTAGTTTCAACCACATTTATCATGAAAGTTTTCCATCTTTTAGAACATTTATTTACCAGCTACCTTAAATCTTTTCAGCCATCATTTTCCTCTGTGGTATTGAGGTTAGAGTTATCTGCAATACTGAGGAACTATGCGTGAAGTGAGGAGGAAGTGGATAAGTTCCGTGTAGATCCAAATGCTTGAAATCTTTATGAAAACTCAATCTATAAGAAAAAATAAGCTTACGAATTTATGTCTAGAGAGGTATGTGGGAAAAACTCCAGCTAATTTGGTATTTATTCTTGATTTGTTTGGGGATAGGTATGTAGGTCATGTGCAGGCAGGTCGAGCCCAAAGGAAGCCAGTGGGATAATAACGTTGGTTTTCCTACTTCCAACCAAGATGCAAATTTTATTGTCCCCAAACTTTAATGCCTCTTAGTTTAATGCTCCTTTTTGTCTCAAGCCAACCACCGGTAAAGGCTTCTATTTAGGGTTTTTATTTGCAGGTGCTAATGGTACTTTCAATTGCTATTCAACCCAGAAACACTTTTTGTATTAAATGTGTGAAACAAATGGATGAAACTTGGTGTCAAATAGACCAGTTAACAAGTAACTTTAAACCTGTAGTAAACAACAAAAGAAACAACATAAAATGAAACATTTTCCCCTCTAAAGAGAAAATGTCTATGAAATAAAGCTTATTTCATCTTCCATCACAATTTTCGCTCCCTGTGGAACTAGAACACAAAAGACGTGTAGCCAAATACCATTTAACTTGCACACACCGTGCCATAGCTTTTATCCGATAAGATAGAAAATTAAATAATGCAAGTTGTTACCTTCTTTTTCATTGAGTCTAGATAGCCACAGTAGTAGCACTGACCTTCACCGTGACCTCTCTGTGTGATAGTTCTATCGGTGTGCCATGGAGTCAAGTGGCACCTCTGCAGTTCTTTTCAGAATTCTTGGATCAAAAAGTGGAGTAAGTATAGGTAAGGGTTAGAAAAGAGGCTATTTGTTCTGTCCCTGTAGTTTGGGATGGAAAGGGGCCTTTTTTAGGTGATGGGTTTCTAAGAAGTGCAATTTTCAGGAAAGCACACAGTGTATTCTCAAAACTATTTTCCTCTTTCTCTTTTAAAATTCACTCTAATCATCTCAAATAAAGGATTATTCATAATGAAGTTTGCTTCAAGTCCAAAAGAAAATGCGCCTCAAATTACCCCTCAGGGTCCCTAGGGTTTGTTCTACCTAAGGAAGTGATTTGTATTTGGTTTGTAAACACTTGAACCCTTATTCTAAGAGGTAAGGACAAACAGATAAGTTTAAACACTCAAAAATGGATAGCTAGCATTGGTCGTGTTAGCTACACTGCTGTCTGTAAAAACCCACGATGAATCGGACACAGTAGAAAATGTTTGCGATTTGTGTGAAATTATATTCTGAACAGGAATGGACTCAAAAGTGAACCCAGAAATATATGGGCTCTTTTAAATTCAGGAAAAATATTTTCCACATCACCAATTGTGCCACTAAAAAATAAATTGTTATTGGTATACAGTGGCATTTGAAGATATTAGAAAACTCAAATAAAAAAAGGGAACACTGCTCTGCTATGAATAAATGATGTTCATACTTCTTTTTTTGCAAACTGCTATGTCACCTCTAGGGTAACTTGTCAAGCGCATTTTTATATTATGCTTCAAATAACACTAACCAATAACTGGAACTTAGAAAAATGTATAAACGTGCATATTCTATGTCCTGAACGGCTAGAAATATGGAATGTCAAGAGAAGAACTAATCGCAAACAAATAATTCAAATCTTTTTAGGTTAGCTTGTGACAGAGTTAGAAAGTGTATCGAGAAAATGGAGCAGTGTGCAGAATGAGTCTGTAAACTGATTTATTGAAGCATTCAAATAATACAGTGCTATTTATAGGTGACTCTGTCAGAGATGTCCCCATAGTTCCTGCTGTAGAAACTAATCCTCTGGGGTTTTGGAGATGATAGGCTTCTTCGCTTCAATAACAAGATTTATTTGCCTTATATTGGTGTTTTTCCAACACCAAAATATGCTTGTTCAAGGTAAAAATGATTATTAATATGAATACAAAGTAGACAGCTACTTTGTAGGAGGAATTTTGCAATTTTCATTGGTTGATATACACTTTTCGCAAGTTAAATTTCAGTTAAACTCTAAGTGGATTTTCTATGAAAATAAAAAAAAATGACAGAAATATTCTCATTTATTCCATTGGTTTACATGAGGCCGTGCAAAAATATTTTCAACCACCTACTGAAATGGCCCATTTTTTGACTTTATAGTTTAAAACCCATTTTCTTTTACGTGATTTCTTTGAATACTCCATTAGCACTGTGGCGTATTTGGTAATATTATCTTCTAGGCAAAATTAATTGTTCTACCCATAGGTATCCATATCATCCTATAGTTTGGTATCTATATCATTTTCTTGGGACATTTATATCTCCGCCATAGCTCTTAATACTGTGTGGGAGGGACCTTTCTATGTTTGTATCCCTTTCTTCACTCTAAACTTCTATCCATGTCTTAAATATGGTTTTTATTTACTGACTACACATTGCATACATGTATTGAATTATCACATAGTACCCATAAAATTGCATAATCTAAATAATAACAATACAAGAAAATAAAATTCTACCTGGCAAGAGATATTTATTATTCACACCACTCTCTTACTTTGCAAATTTCACCTGTAAACACAGGCTTCCTATTAAAGCTTTATAAGATTTTCTGAATTTTCATTTCATTATTCTTTTAAAGAAGCTAAAACAGAGATTCAAGACATTAAGAGATGCACCCAAGAATGTATAAGAAGTGGGCCAGGATACAATTTGAGGTCGGCTACCTCTGAACAACACATTTTCTAAGATTTCTCTCCTCCTCTCCTCCATCTTTCTTTGTTCTTAGCATATTTAAAGTTATAGAAGTACATTGTAAAGAACATTGTCCTAATAAATACAGAAATATTTCTAAATAGTACTGAACATTCTATGACATATATATATTATATATATATGTGTGTGTGTGTGTGTGCGCGCGCGCGCGTGTGTGTGGGTGAGTGTGTGTTTCAGAAATGACCCCTTGAATACAGGTCACAAGACATTGTTTCCTGGTTATTTCTAATCCACCCCATAGTTCATCTACTCAGCATTCTAGAATGTGACAGAATAAAGTAATCATAAAGCAAAATTCCTTTCAAGGATAAGTATTAAAAAGTTCCTTAATGTGAACATTTTGAGTCAGTAATTCACATCTCTTTGAATATCTATTTCTCATGAAAAAGAACAATTGTCATGATAAAACTAGACAATGAGCCACTTGTACAATGAAGGTTGAATTAAACGGATGACAGTTTCTTGGAAATCTGGCTGCCTTCAAATGAACAGAAATGACAGCATATCCTGGGCTTTATTGACAAAGGAATGCAGTGTCATTATCTATTACTTTGATGATTCATCTAGATCATAGTAAGTGCTTCAAGCCTGGAAAGAGGTAAAGGCGTGAAAGAATTTTCTTTCGTTGCTTTGCTGTAAATTCTTGCCAGCATTAAGACGTTTGTTTTATAATTTTCTTTAAAAGGTCGTTTTATTAGTTTCTTTAAGTATATATATATATATATATATATATATATATATATATATATACACACACACACACACACACACTATACTATACTATACTATACTATATATACATATATATATATGGAGTGGGAATGTAGCTCAGTGGTATAGCAAAGACCTGGCTTCAGTACTCAGCACTACAAATAAATGCATAAAGGAAAGTAATTTCTTTGCACAAGAGACAGTTAAGTGTGTGTTTTCTATAGCATGGGATAAACTAGAATCTATGACACGTATGTTACTGTGTTTTTCTTTTAAGACAAAAGATGCTAATGTGGGAGTTGTGTTTTTCTAAATTAAAACCTCAGTATTCAGGTTTAATTGCACTGTTGACACTTAACGATAAATAACTGGATTTAGGATTACAGTTTGGACCCTCAACTCTGAAAGGTTTGCCATCACTGAGTCAGATTTTTAAATTTTGTACTTTCCTAAACATTATAGAATTGGGTATTTCTTCCATAAAAGCAATCTTGAGAATATCGTTTTTACTTCTCCTACTTTACAGAGCAGGAAGCTGAGAATCAACAGAAATAAGTTAGTTGGTCAAGAAATGTAGTGATTGAGTAGAAATCAGAACTTCAGTTTTCAAACTTCAGGCTCAGAGGCTCCGGTAAAAGTGGAGATGTTCCGCAGACAATGGAGTTGTTTCCGTGGGTCTGCAGCCAAATCTGCATTGTAATGGTCATGAATATACATGTCTTATTAAGTTTTCATTGCTATGGCTCTATTTCTTATTTCAAGATGTTAAATGAGCGACTTTTCCCATCTTCTGTTAGCTGCATGAACTTAGGCAATACAGGATTCAGTGGATTAGGTTGTCTCTATTTTCTATTTATTTCTGATTACATGGCTTTCTCGAGATGCATTTTCTTTTCCCATCTGAAAATCATTCTCTGGGAAATCTCCCTCTGTGAAGAAGCTTAAAAGACCAACAGTGTGCATTTTTTTATAACTTCACCTTCACTTTGATTCTGTGATGCCTCTTTTCAGAATCATCGATGGTTCTCAATTCTCTTCTAGATGAGATTGCAAACACTCTGCTTGGCTTTAGAGGATCAGCAAGCTACTCACTTTCCATTTCTTTTTCTTACCACTTCCCCAAATCCACCTGGCATATTAATCAAAGCTAGATCTGTAGCCTTCAATTAGTCTTATGTCTATGACCTTGTTTCTGGTTTCCCTTTCTTCCTGTTCACAGAAGTCGTAATATCTCCCGTGAAGGGTGGAACGCTCCTGGAATTACAGTGCTTCTCTTCTTGTGTACACCTGGTTGTGCTAAGAACTGCAAACATGGAAGAAGCCTCCTAGGAACGGCTCTCATCAGTCTGCCTGAGGCTTGGGTCTCCTGGGTTCTGCTCCCAGGAGAACCCAACTCTCTCCCTGCTCTCATAAAGCTGGTCCTTCCTGACCCAAACTGCTCTAGACCTAGCTTTGTCCTATTCTTGCCTCTATTTAAGAGCCAAATTTTGCTTCAGTCCCTATCTGATTATCTAAAATCTCCATATTAAGAAACATTGTATTCGCTACTCATGGTCAGTGTACGTGAAACAACTTCTTTTGTTCCAATCTTTATTTAGGTTCCTTTTTTACTCTTCTTAGAGTCCTCCTGAAAGAAATCTATTTTGTTTAGAATTTAAGCATTATCCAAAATAAATATCAGAGTAAGCAAGTCTCTTTGGAATATAATACATTCCTAAAAATCAACATTGCTTTGGGGCATTTCTTTAGTGGTGGAAATATAGAAAAAAACTCTTCACTCAAGCAGGCTGAGGCTGAGAAGAAGGACCCCTGGTGGTATAAAACCTATTCTGTCCTAAAATAAGAGAAATAAATGTGAGTGTGTGTGTGTCGTGTGGGTTTAAAGGCAGAAGAAAGATCAAAAGGTGATAAAGAAAAAAAAAAAGAGAGAGAGACATGTGCCTCAGAGGTTGGGAATAGATAACATCGTTTTCCAGTTTACTCCTTACGTTAAAAAAGTCTGAGCAGAACACCAGCCCACAGAGCTTTCCTGCTGAAAAATCCAATACAACAGCAAGACATCATGAAGAGAGAGACAAAGTCGAGCAATGCAATATATTGATGTGAAAATAAACACTGGGTAATTCTGCCCGAAATGAGGCCAGTGAGAGTCTTAAAAGTCTAAGAGATGTTTCACGGGTCCAATAGCCCTTGCTTTCTATGTACTAG
The DNA here is from genome assembly GCA_004026905.1 of Hystrix cristata. Lineage (NCBI taxonomy): Eukaryota > Metazoa > Chordata > Mammalia > Rodentia > Hystricidae > Hystrix > Hystrix cristata. The sequence goes on from PVJO010006832.1 coordinate 81,033, forward strand.
TTAAGCAAACTATTACTTCAACCAATGGATTATGATGCCCACAACTGGCAATTTTAGTCAAAGACGGGAAATCAGCCAAGTATACAGACAGTCTTGCTACGTGCTCTTAAATACATCATTCTATTGTAATAAATGATCAAAGCAAATGAGTCCAATAACATAATTTGTTATTGTTGCTCAACTTAGTCATCCACATAAAAAGGTCTCTAATTTTTTTCTTCTTTCTATTCCTTCCCACTTGTGTTTCAGCCATCTTCCAAACTATCTTGGGCATCTTTCTTCTTTTACGATCTTTTACACTGCTTCTTTTACACTACTATTGACATCATTCACTATATGTCCCTTTTTTTAAAAAATGTTTTTTATTGTATTTTACTACTACATGTTTGCAGTACATGCAGTTTAAAATAGTCATCTTGGGGAGTGGGTACATGTACATACTACTCTGATATTTGGGGAACTGAATATCATCCCATTTAATTTCCCTTGCCATAAACAATGGGAACAAAAGCTAATGTGAATTTGTTAGAGTTATAACTCTATATGGCAGGCCTTATGTAGAAATTTAAATAGAATTGTTTCTAGATGGAGAAATAGTGTCCTTTACATTGAACGGTCCCTTCTTCAGTAGTGACCTTGGTAAAATATCACATGTTCTCTTGTCAAGGACTTTCCTTCTTTGAATTTTCCTGAAGCCCAACTCCTTACAACTCTGCACAGCCCTTCCAGATGGCCTCCTGGCCCCGTCCCTTGTTCTGTCCACCTCTGTTACCTTCTGTCTGCTCTTCGCCCCACACTTCTCCAATTCCTTCCAACATGCCCACCCTGCTCCTCTTCCTGAGCCTTCTCACCAGGATTTAGACTGCAGATCTGCCTGTCCATAGGTTTAAACACCTTCATGGTTCGTTCCTTCTTCTCTGTGAAGTTTCCACTAAAAATGTTGCTTTCTTGGACCTCTAATTCAAAGGTCATTCATAGCCGCCCACCCAAAATTCTCATCCTCCATTCCTGCTTTATTTTCAGCCAAGCCAATTATCACCACTTGAAAAACAGTGTATTTTTTGTAATAGAAAGCTCTTGTACTCTACTGAGGGCACTCATTAAATGATAGTCAAATCAGCAACTGCATCACTGGGTAATTTATTCTTAGTTCTAATTCTTTTTTATATATAGTGCATAACTACAAAATGTGTTAAAACTGTAGAAAACAGAGAAGAAATAAAGGTCAACAACAATCTAATAAATATATGGTTAATATTTTGGTTAATCGTTATCACTTTGATTTACATATTCTTTTAAAACTTTTTAATCGATAAGTACATATTTGTTTTAAATTAGGATCATAGAGTTTTATAACTAATCTTTTAAACGTATGCCATATGTGTTTTTGAGAGAAGTATACAATCTTCTGCAGCTTCATTCCTATTTACTCTATGGTTCTGTATTGTTCACTTGGTGCCTTTAGAATTCGTGATGTAATGGGAAGCGACTTAAATCAGGAACACAGGAGGGTGCTTAGCTGTAGCATGGTAGCCAATTATTTCAAAGTAAAAGTGTGCTAAATAGCTTAAGAAATAGTAACATTGCTTCTTATTGTTAATGCTGTCCTTGAATTAGCCAGCTGTTGAATCTCAAGAATCAAAACTACACTTATCAATAGACCAACAGATGACAGTCCAAAAGAGCTGTGCCAGAAGGAAGATTGTTGATCAGTTTTAGGAGTACTCAAGTTTATTTGGTCAAAATGTGCAATTGTCCTTGAGAGTTTCCAAGTTATTTGCTTATTAAAAGTCCTAGGTAGCTTTCCCGCTTCATGAGACTATGAATTTGATTTTTTTTTAAGTCTACTGTTACCACTGTTTTAGAAATTAAAACCCATGCCTGACTTCTGAGTGTTGACTCTATTTTTGAATACCATCACTTTTTTCCCAAGAAGAATTGGAATTTAAAATTTCAACAACATTTCCAGTTTATATAGAGGGTGAAACTTGATTTTTATTAGTGTATGTTGTAGGATATATTTCTGTAAAATTAGAAGATGAATTTAGAAGCAACAAAAGCTTGACTATTTTTTAAAAAGTCTCACAGACCTATTTCTTCTATAGTGTGTAACAGTTTAGTAGATAATTTGAAACCAATTCGTCTGTTATACCATCTGTCAGAAATGTGCTGCAGCTGTTAAGTGTCCAGCAAAATTTGAACTACGTCTCAAAGTAATGTGCCCTTGGTACATGCAGGCCAGACAATTTCCTGTTTGATTTACAGCCATGATTCTTGCAAACGTGACTGATTTTTTAGCTACACTACTTTTATGTTTCCCTTTTCTGAACAGAGCTATTTGGTCAAAAAAGGGAAAATGAAATAAATCTGAACCAATCTTTAAGATAATAATACTGAACTTATGCCTTGTTGTAACAATTGTACTAACGGCGTTCAGTATTTCTCAAAATATACCATGAATTCCTCTTATGCGTTTTACTGTACATATTCAGAATATAAAGAAATCTGCTTTTCACAAGAAGGCATCATTAATACCAAAAAAAAAAAAAAATCAGCATCTAAACATGTATCTCTGATTTTAACGACATGGGATAAAGATACTACATTAGACACACCAAAGTCTTGCTTTTTTTTTTTTTTTTTAAGATGAAAGGGTCATATGAAAAAAGCCAACTCAGAATAATCGGTATCTGAGTTCACAAATCCCATTTATTGAAGATGCAAGATATTGCTAAAGTTCTAGAGGCATATATCGATGATTTAGATCCTCCATAAAATTCAAGCTTTCCAAATTGCATGTCATTTAACATTGATAAAGATCAGAAAGTTGATCTTTCTCATGGGGGCATGGTGAGGAAGAGTTATGCAAACATCCACGGATGAAGTCAACGCTCTTTTGCAATGCAGATTTCAAAATGGAAGATATAAATTGTCTGTTAGAAGCTGAACAGATAGAGAATACATCTCAATAGCCAAAACTAGGAACGATCTTGCCTTGCTCATTTTTAGATGGATTTATTGCTTATCACCACCGGGGACTCACTAATTCAGAAACTCTATGGAGTTCATGCCTCGTACTAGGTTTTTAGGTCTTGGGAATACAGAGTCTATAAGTCAAATACACACCCCACACTCATGACATTTACAGTCTGCTCAATGAGAAAAGGAATCAACAAATTAAAAAGAAAAAAAAAAGCAAGATCATTTCAGATTGTGATTGATGTTGGGAACACAGTAAGAGAGTGTAAGAATAACATATAGAGACTTTGAAGGCAGAAGTTGAGTTGATGAATTTAGATGATCTGGTCAGAAAAAAGAGAAGCTGGTGTTTGAGTTGGTGACAGAATCAAAAGGAGCCTTATAGCCCTGGTGAAGGGGGCTCCAGCAGGAAATGAGAGAGAATATAAAACCTCTTAAGTGTTCTTGGTGGGAGGAGAGGAAATCTATAGTTTAGCCACTCAGAGAATGAATGAAATAAGATGTCACTAGAAATATCATCTGAACTACATCATCTCAGGCCCTGGCGGGATTTACATTCCTTACTAAATGAAGGAAGAGGCCAGTAGGAGTTTGCAAGTTATGGCACAACTAGCTGCTCATTTTTAAAAAGTCCATCTAGCAAGGGTGAAGAAAATGGATCTTAAAGAGATAAAGATTGAAGCAGAAAATAAGTGCCAAATAAATATGTGTTGGATGAACAAATGGGATTAAGCTGATATTCTTGACAGAGCCCATTCAGTGTATGTGTATCACTTGAACGGTTTAATATCTGTGCATCTTTCTGAAAACACCTACTTAAAACTGTGGGGCTTCTCTCTTAATTGTAGGGTGAGGGCCTGATGTAACAGAGAAGATAATGAAATGGTTGCGCTATTATCACAAAGGCTGTCCTTGAATGTCCTTTCAAGTCCATTCTTCTGTGAGGTGAGGAGAACAAACTGACAGCTTTATTATCGTTCAGAGACCTTCGTAGCTCATAAACCCAATAGAACCACATGTGGATCTGATCTGAAGTAACTCTAGAGATGGTTCACCCTAGAAATACAGATGTCGAAAATGTAACATGTAGTCGGGTATGACTCAGCTTCCGACCTGATTCTAATGTCCTTTAACTGCAAATGTTAATATTTATCTGTAAAATGATATTCATATCTATCTCAAAGGACTAGTATAATAATTCAATGAAATAATTCATTCAACGTACCTTAAAAAGTGCCTGAAACGGAAGTACTCAATAAATGATTGGCATTCTATTGGTCCACTCACTACTTCCGGATCTCTGCCTTAGTCCCATTCGTGGTGGTCCATTGCGCAAGCGCCGAGAGAGAAGCTGGGAGAGGACCTCGCTTAGACTCCCAGGCACCGTAGCACACATGGTAGCACATCGGACATTGTCTCCCTGAATTAAAAACAGACAAAACGTAGATGCAGTCACCCGTATCTGTAGGAAACAGGAATGACTCAGTGGAAGGTAAAAGAGGAAAGAGGATTGTTTTTGGTTTTTTTAGTTTTGTTTTTGTTTTTGTTTTTGTTTTTTTTTTAAGGGATTTTTACTGCATAGATCTACTCAGCTGGTAATTCCGGTTCTACTGTCTTTAGCTATTTCCCAAATTAGCACTTGTCAACAAACTAATGGAAGGAGGCTTCATGCCACTGTTCCTGACTGTTCCTCACAAGTCATTTGTGGTGCAAGGAAACAAGATCAAATCCATTCTCTCCTGGATTATACAGAAAAATAATTCTCAACCCAATTATATAATCTCTTTGGCTAATCTTCACCCACTTGCATTTTCTGTGTAAAGGAAGTTAACTCTGCCATGTAGAATCTCACATAAGTATTAAAAGATTTCCACATAAAATAAAATACATAATAATATGCCATTATGAATATAGGATTTTTGTGATAGTTCACTGAGTAAAAAGATCAGATTGTGAATCTTTTTGCTTATGTAAATCATCTTGTTCATGAACGCTATTATACTCTAGCATATATATACTCCAGATACTACATATATGTATAAATATATAGACTATATATATAATATAAAATATAGTGT